>PVJN01006440.1:0-75395 GCA_004026805.1 Lasiurus borealis
TTCTTCTTTCTTTTCTCTCTTCTTTGTAAATGTCATGTACAATACAAAGGACACACATTCTTTGATGAGGAAAGTGACTAGCAAACACCATTCTTTGTTGTAAATAGCCAGCACCTCAAATTCTTTCAGTTTCTTCTCTGATAAAGTATCATCAAGTAAATGTGTTTCTCCAAGCGGTTCCTGCCTACCATTTCCACCTTACTCCCTGATTGTAAAGTTATTCCATCCCTTAAGAAAGTTACAAAATTAATGTTCTTTTTTTTAAATATATTGTATTGATTTTTTTTACAGAGCAGAAGAAAGAGGGATAGAGAGTTAGAGACATCGAACAGCTGTCTCCTGCACGACCCTCACTGGGGATGTGCCCGCAAACAAAGTATATGCCCTTGACCAGAATCAAACCAGGGACCTTTCAGTCCGCAGGCCAACACTCTATCCACTGAGCCAGACCGGTTTCGGCGAATGTTCTTAATAATTTGTGGGAGTCCTCTTTTCGTGGAACATCTTTACTGAATACGAATAATAATGCTATGTTCTTACCACTCCTCCCCCAAGAATTACTATTTCTTGTTCATTTATTTGTAATAGCTGGTCTGGGTAGGAAAAGAATGTTTCTCTTACATTGTTTCATATTCCTTGCCTAGCACTGCTTGTTCCAATTCCTAAGGATACTGAGTCCCTTCCCACTCTTTCCTTTGATTGTCAGGTGTTTGGTTTATACACAGAAGCAGAGCTTGCTCTGTGGCATCTCTAATCAAATGAGTCCCCAAACACGTTCTGAGAAAGGAGGTTTTAAAGAGACCAGACAATCCTTCCTCCATTAGTTCCAAATTCGGGCATTCAATCCTTCTATTCTTATCATGCATGGATTTTGATTCATCTGTCACATACTCACATATCTCATTTGCATATTGCCTTCCAAACAAAGACTCAAGTCTGCGTCTCTGCCACACTGGGGAATGAGGTCACCCCCTAGGGTGTTGAAAAGGAATTCTACTACCAAACACAATTTGGTCTTTATCTCAGATTTATGACAATCTTTATGTGACTCACGCAGGCTGATTAAATTGAGGGGTTTCCAAGACTCTGACAGTTTAGCTGTATGATAGAATCTCTAGGGGCAAATATTCTGAAAAGGTAGACTAAGTCTCAAGTTCAAGAAGAGTATTGAAGTCTTTGCACCTGCTAAGGATTAAAATATTGTGCAAGTGCTACTTTAGGGTTGAAAAATAAAAAAGCTTTAGAACTTGTCGTAACTCTGAGGTTATTCTATATAGTTTTTGTTTAAGTGATTTAAAAACTTGCTTTCTTCTTAAATGAAGGCAAGTAAATGATTTTTGTTTTTAATATCAAGTAAAGATGGTTTTGTTAAAGCATTTCAGACAACAGGAAGAAACCGTGGTGTGTTTCTGAATTACAAGTAAAAGTTTAGTCATGTTTCTCATTCAAGAAGCAACCTGATGAACAATTCACAGATGTACCACAAATTCAAACAACACAAATCCACAACTTTGTATATTTCCAAGCTAAAGACCTTGAAAGTAACATATATTTTCTGATTGAATTTTGCTCAAAAGCCCTTTGGAGCAAAGTTGAATCTGTATAGTAAGCATTTCCAAATATTTGACTCAATCACTATTCTTCCTCCATATTAATGGAGATAAGTTCATAAAAAAGGCTGAGTGATAGTGTTACCGAAAACCGGAATAATCAAACCATGCTCGGAGAGTTTGCAGTTACATTTATTACACGCGGGTCCAGAGGAAAATGTTTCTCAAATTCTGGGCCCCAACATGCAGAAATTTTCCCTATTTATATGTTTTTACCTTCTTTGTCTCCCAAATATGGGATGCTTCCTGCCCCTTTGCAAGTTCTTAAAGGGCGCCTATGTGCTGAGGCCTTGAGACCTCAACCAAAGGCCTGGCCTGGTGCCAGCACTGATCATTTTGTCCGGGGAAGGTTTAATGGCTTCTCTGAAGTGAGAATAGTCTCATTTTTCTTATTATTTAAGCAAGCAAACATTTACAGAAGCCAATAGCAAGGTTAAAACTTCAAATGGCAATTTTTATATACGATGGATGCTTCCATAGCCTGATCTTTTAACACCTTCAGTTGGGACATTGGATTTGATAGTCACATGAGAAATTAGTCATCCTGAGCAAAATGTTTTAGGAAACATTTGCCTCTGGGTAAATCATATTGGGGTCTGAGAGCCTGTCATCTATGTGGATCTGTCCTAGTTTTAGTTTTTCAAAATGTTTACTTACAGAGATGGAGAAAAAATCACGTCATGAAAAAATGTTTATAGGAAAAAAGTAGCCTTCAGATACCTATCATGTTATTACTATGGAACACTTAAATGAGCTGTTATAAGCATGAGCCTGCCTTTATCATCATCTTTAAAATAAAACAGTGGGGTAATATAATATCAAAGACTCCATCCAACCCTAGATTTTCAATTTTTTAAAAATAGTTTTCCATTGTCTAAGTTAGTCCATTAAGGTATCAAACTAGGATAGAGGAAAAGGAAAGAGGGTATGTGGCCTGGCTCTGTGCTTCAATATCCATGCGACACTTTGTACATGGACAGAAGTTTTTGTTTTTGTTTTAATATGTAGTATTTCTTACATTCCAATAGTTATAATAAATCAAAAAACATATTCTAAAAGTAAGCTTTTCCTAATACCTGATGAAACAATTGACATTTTGACATTTTTAGAAAATTATAGCAGTGTTGCATTTGACTGGCTTTCAACAGCTTAGTATCGTCTGTCAAAAGCATAGACACAAAGAAAGTAGGTCAAAATATTCAAATTTAAAAACATGGGAAATAGTAACTGGAATTTTGATAACATTTATATTACATTTGAGTATGTCCAAAGAGACCCAGTGAAGGAACCCATCTGGGCCAGTGTTATTACATCAGTGGTAGATTGTATTGAGGTGATCAAAATCTGTCCATATAAACCCTAGATAAATGCTATAAACCAAAAGTCTTATTCAGTATCAATAAAAACTAGAGAATTTCCATCATATTTGTATAATTTTAATGAAGAGAAGTGAGCATTTAGAACAATGAGAGAAGGCATCTATATGATATATTGGAATACATCCTACATGAAATATTAGAATTATAAATAACAGGCATTTTAAATATATCACAGATAAATGACAATGGAAGAAAGGAAGCCACTAATGCTATTTAGATGAACAGAAAATTTCATGGATGGATGTAAAATTTACACATGCTGAATTTAGCCTTTTCAGTAAAGCAAACATGTTGGCTGTTAAAGCAGTCCTACCGTGTTTATGTTTAAGTTTCAAGTTTCCTTCCTGAGGAACGGATTTTCAGATGGACATTGTATGTGCTTCTAGGGTGCTGTGATCACACCGACCATGGACCATCCAATGTCAATGCAGCCAGCAAACATGATGGGCCCCCTGACACAACAGATGAACCACCTTTCGTTGGGCACAACAGGAACGGTGAGTTGAAGAGTTTGTTTTGTTCTGGGTTATTTTTTTTATTTTTTGGGGATTTCTTCCACAAGATGAAATACTCTTTTTTCACTGGCATTGTCAGCAAAACTGGTTCTGTACCATTGATTTACCACACCTTCCAGGTTCCAGTATGAACAAGCTGCCTTCTGCTTGCTTATTCCATCCCGGGACAGGTCTACTCACATTGACCATGCTGAAGGCTGTATTGTGTGTTGCATTTAAATTTGAGTTACTTCCTGTTCTCGAGACAAAATGCACCAAGTATGACATCTGCTTTTGGAAAAGTGTCTTTATGCGTGTACCTGAAAAAATTGAGACCTTGTAACTTAATACACTTGAGCCTGTTTTTCTTTTCCCAGATGCTTCCCACTTCAGCTAATATATCATTCCCAGGTTACTTCCAGTGAGGGGCCAACCTTGACTATGACTAATATACCAGGTTTTTTATTCAGTTTCCATGTTTGAGTCAGTAAAAAGTAATTGAGAACCTGACCTAATCGAGTTCTTTTCATCTTTCTTTTGACTGTATTGACATAGATGATGTAGAAAAAATGGGAAAGGACTCTAACATACGTAATCTTTTTATATATAAGTTGGGATATTTTTTGACCAGCCGTTATTTTTCCTTGGGGAACTCAAGTACATCAAAAATTTCCCATCGCAGCCTTGATTTTATATCAGTGAGGCCTTTGAAATCATTTGCAGTACTTTGCGTTGGTTTTTCAACCCATACAAAGGCAATTCCCCAAAGAGTCAAGAAGGCAAATGTTTTAATACAACCTGGAATACTGCAACTTTGTTCATTACCATTATAGAGAACAGTGAAAGGCATCCACGTCAGCCTCTCACGTGATACCATTGCTAAGAGTTTTTCATTTTTCATTTTTAAAGATGTAGAAAGAAAGATACATTTTCTTTTTACAGAAGCAGCTTAAGTATTATAGAACACTGGACTTGAAGTTAGGAATTCTAGCCTCAAATCTTGATTGAGCCCTGTTGTTTCTATCTGTCCAGTCTTAATTTCTCTCTCTGTCTAGTTGAAGTATTAAACACGATATATGGGGCTCCTTTGGCCACATGCCTTTGTGTCTTTAAGGCTATATGTCTCATAGTCACCACTTCTGTGATTCTTCACAATTATACTAGCATCATCTCCAAATATCTTCATATACTATGTGCACCAGTTATATATTGGAAAATTTACCTTAAAGCAATGGTTTGCTTGATATGTAGGCTTTTTTGGGAATATAAGATGTCTCCGACATGTCCACTGAGGCGTCAATAATCTGCTCTAAATAGGAAGAAAGTCCACAATAGCTGCATGGAAAGAATTGCTTTGTTTCAATAAAGAAGTTTAATTTTATTAACATAAACAAAGTACCTAACTCTAAGACTTCAGTTTCTGATCCTATAAAAAGCAGTTTGATGATACTTCACCTGTCTGAAGGCTGGACTGGGTCAAATGATTTGTTAGGTCTCTGACCTAGACTCTTAAAAGTCACGTCTAAGGCAACATTTAACTCCACACTGTGGCACAACTAATTTTCATCAGGGAGGTAAAATTTTGAAGATAATATTTCTGGAGCTTTTAGGACCGTGGTAAGGATTATTTGTCATTGCTTTGTTCATTTACCAGGAAAACAGACTCCATGAAGTATTGGGAGGCCTCAAGTTTCTCATGTGCCCACTATTGATTTCCCTTCATGTCAGCCTTAATCTCCTGGAGGGATCATAAATTCCCAATAAGTGAAGTATTGCGATCTTATTATATTGAATAACAATCTGGAATCTGATAAAAGACGGAGTTATAATGCAAAGCCCAGCAAGAAACACTTTATAAATCCCAGTCATTTGAATCAAAAGCTTAGCCAGCTGACTTGCTGAACTTCCCATTTGCAAACTCGGAGAAAACATAAAATTTAAGTTTAATTGAGATTATGACTGGATACTTTAGGGAACTGAAAAATAAACTAAAACATGAAGAAAAGGTTTAGGATTATAACAGTTATTGATTCAGTAACATATATTATGATTCGTACTGGAGCATTTTCAATAAGAACACACTTATATATAAGATCACTATTTTTTACCTAGCTGGAAATGGGCCAATTATTTAAGAATGATATACATCCCATTCCTTTCTCAGCAAAAGTTTGAAATCCGTAGTTTATTTTTAATACCAGATATTCTGTAGCTTTCCCCCCATTTTTTTCTCCCTTCATATTTATACTAAAATAATGCTTATGTCTATTATAAACTTCGTATAAATTGATGCTTTGCAAAGGTTTGACATTTCATAAGGTTCTGGAAAAGCAGAAAGAAACCAATATTACTCTGTTGATTTATTCCACAAAATATGACTGTCTTTAGTGTCCAGGTACACATTTTTCTTGAGCTGTCACTCTTGTGCTTCCACATGCCATCATACATTCATTTCATGTGAATTTTTGATTGGCATGTGGAGTGGCTATCAGATTTTCCCACCTATTGTTTCTTTTCAATATATCTTATTATTGCTGGGAAGATTGCCTGTTGTCACGGAAAAAAAAAAAAGTGGATGTCGGGATCAAACTTGAGTTCACAGTCTAGCTCAGCCCCTTATTAACTATGCACGTTTTGGCAGGTTATTAACCCCTCTGAACTTTTATTTCCTCTTCTATAGAGCAGAAAAATAACATTCCCATCCCCGGGGAGTTGCCAGTGTTAAACGCAGTGACATTATGTGACATTCCTAATACAGTGTGAAACCTAGCAGATAGATGTTTATCAAGTGAGCCGTCCTTAACCCCAGCTCCATCCAGTGGCTTCAACTGGCGGGGATCTAGCCCACGTCATCAGAAGGGATGTAGGAAATTAACAAGTTCACAGCACAACGCGCTGGCCTGCTCTGTTTCGTTTGGCATAACTCGTTTCTTTCTCACGTTTCCACTTCCTTAGCGTCTAACATACTCTTCCAAGGTTGTAAACCCCAAAATTCAAGAGGCCAGCCAAGTCAGATGAATGAATCAGGTTGGCCGATGTAAGCAAAAAAAACACCCTAGAAGGACAGAATCAAACGTGGTCTCCATTTACCGCTCATGTACTATAAATATACTTGACAGTGGAGGTTACCTTTTAAATGAGAGATATTTTTAATGTAATATTAATAACGTCTCTCCGCCTGAGAGTTAGGTGAACAGGAGTGGGACATGATGTTGCCTCTAAAGAAGGAAGCCTCTACTCAATGCCAGGTCGCTCTTGCTCCAGAGGCATGCAGACCTAGGGGGCCTCACCTTCCAATATTTTAAGATCAACATTTAAATCTTAATGGAGCATTTCCCTGCCTTTGACTATTGGACCCGGTTTACCGGAAAAGCTCTCAGGTTGAGATTCCCGCCCCAGGATCTCCTAGGTCTCCTCGGACGCTTCCGGCCATTGCTGCTTCTGTTCTTTCATAGGCTGCTCAGACAGGCTCTCATTTTTTTAACTTCATTCATACGTGATTTTCCCGTGCCATCTGCTTTCATGGTTTTGAACTGTGCTTGCTATGCCGCAGACTCTTCTATCTGAGTCCTCAGAGCTAATGTCATCTTACATTTCTAGACCCATTTTCCCAACTGTTTGCTAACCGTCTCATGTAACTCTCCCTCTGGTATCTCCCAGTCAGCATGACCCAAACTAATCGCATTAGCTTCCCCGGGCTTCCTCCCCACCGATGCCCTTCCACCTCCCCATTCCTGCTTTTTATTTCCTCTTCAGCCATGTCCATGCCCTCTGCCCTCGTAGTCAAATGCTAATCCTAGGACTCAGTCTAGACTCTTTCCTTCTCCCTCACCACCACGTACAATTACTTTGCCAGTCCCATCCATTCAGCCTCATAGACATTTGTCAAACACATCCCTTCCACCACACTTCTAGACTCTGCCCTGGGTCTCATTTGATTACTTGTAATAATAGCCTCCTAACTGCTTTTCCTGCTTCCTGTCTCAGTGGGCTCCAATCCATTCTCCAGCATGTTGCTACTGCCTGTCAATCTACAATTATCTGATCGGGTGTCTCTCTTCCCAGTGACTGTTCAGAGGCTCTCAGACATCTAAGCTCACTGAAATTCTACAAACAAGATGTGAGCAGTGACGAGTCAAGATAAAGACAGAAGCCTCAATCCAGAAACAGATAGGCTATGAGGGAAGAGCAAGGAGAGATCAGTGAATGATCTATAGGAGGCAGGGGTCCAGAGCTAATGGGGAGGAGCTAGATTGGGATTTTCCAGTATTAGAAGTGAGGGGGAGGGGCCTTAGGCCATAGGCCACATCCCACTTTCTAAGATCCCTGGGTAAGGAAGCTTATTGAGATGCTTCTTTTTTCATCTTCATAAAAGAAGGTATATTTGGTCTCTTGTCATCCCCAATTTTGAAATGGAAGCCAGGTAGTTTAACCTGTGTCTGCCATTTGCCACCTCAAATGTTTATTGTTCAATTCTGGACGTATTTTTAAACTAGGCAGAATCTCCCTGACTTAAAGGAAATAAAATAACTGTCTTATTCCAGGGCTCTGCTGACCTTGGAGAATTTTCTAGCTTTTACCCTTTATTTTTAAAATTTTTTTGGTCATAGGAATCCCTGGATAGAACTAAAGCTCTGTTAACCACCATTTCTTATCACTGTATTGTAAGCGTTAGCAGAAATCGCTGGGGGTTTTACTGTGTTATGAGAACCTCCAAATTGCATGACAATCTTGTTTTACAAGTTTCTTATCTCCTTTTCATTTGTTCAGTCGGTGGCCACCAGTGGCTTACAATGTCACCGGAATCTGTGGAAAGAAATAAAAGTTTTTGTTCTGCAGGCTCCTTATCTGCAGTTCTGTTTGTGTCCTCCAAACCACTGGTGGTTTGTGACGTCACTGGATTCCATGGTGTAACCACAGCCACTCACAAAGATAATCTTGTAATTCTGCTCCATTTGTGCATGTAATTCTCCAACATTTTTTCAGCCATACCATTTTTCCTTTATTACTCTAAAATGTTGACGGTATCAGGTGAAATTCCTGAATTACTATTTTTGCTCAGAAATTATTTTTTTTTAATTATTACATTATCAGTATTAGGACTAACAGTAATAAAGAACAACACATAGTGTTAAATGGGCTCATGACTAGGAAATAATATCGTAAATTCACAAATGGCAATGAATATATCTCCTTATGTGGTTTTTGAGGGAAAAGTGTCAATTAATTAAAAACGGTCAAATACAAGACTGAAAATAGAGATAAAAGAGAATAGTTTTTTTTAATTTGTTTAGTCTTATTCTAAGATAAATGAACTTTGAAGGTAGTCTTTAAACAAAAAGCAAATAGGCATTAACTGAAAGTCTAATATTGTGAAAGTTTAATTGCAAATATTAAGTTTGTGCTGCTTAATAATCTATTCTGACTTCCAAATTAATTAGCAACAAAATACAAGAGCCCGATAGATAAAAACAATGTGAATGTATAGTTGGTAAAAGAGGAAATAGAATCCCAAAAAACATGAAAAAAATAATAAATAGTAATTTAATCAAATACCCACAGAGACATACACACATAACCTATTAAAAAAAGTTATAAAAATAATATGCATTGCTGATGAAGGTGTGAGGAATAAACATCCTCATTATGTAATGACAGGCATATAAATTTGTAAAAGTCCCAGTTGGATAGCAAGGTAGACAGTCAAGACATTTTAAAACAGTTCTACTGACTGACCAGTACATTTTAGTTTTAGAAGCTATTTTACAGAAATATTCTAAAGTAACAGTAAAGGCTTTATACCTCAAAAGTGTTAAAGCTAGTGTTTGTGATAATGTCTAATGAAGAAGAATGATTAAACCATACGCCACCCACAGATCAGAATGTAATACTACATGGAGTTATAAGAAATTACACCAAGTAGGAAAAGGATGAGCTATCATTATGAGCAGGATATAAATGTGCATATGTAGCAAACAGGAAAAAATATTTATGAAATATGGCATAAAAATACAAACAAATGTGGTTATTTCCGGGTGATGGGATGAGGGATCATCCCTATTTTAATCATATTTGTATACATTCTGTAAGTATACAACAATAAGCATGATTTACTGTTATTATTCATTTTAATATAAATGAATTTGTGGAAAAATGACTAGTGGCATGATCTTAAAATTAACTTTTTGTTTGTTTGTAGTAATGTGTGATTGTAGTTTTTAAAAAGGAACTAGGAATTGCTACCACTATTTAAGAACATATTTGGAGACCCTATAAAAATGTTTCCACTTATTCTAGCTTTGGTGATGATAATCAACTCACTAGTTCACATACCTGTTGTGAGAAGCAAAATGACTCATGCCTATGGTGTTTATTTGCTTTTGAATCTTTGGTCAATATTTTGATCTGTCTTCTCATGAGAAAGTGATTAACATTGTCCTTTTGTGGCAAGGAGATTAAATGGAGAAATGTCTGGTCGTTCAAATGAAGTTTTTAAGTGGATGGAAAAAAGGAAGTTTGAGATTTTAGGTTTTTTAAAGAAATAATGATCATATAAATGGAATAAGGATCTCACGGAACATCTATGTAACTGTGTTTTGGCAGTGTATTGGAATGTGAGCAATATTTGGTCTTTTTACACAGTTAATCCCTCTAAGGGAAATTGGGGCTAGATTAGAACTTTCCATTTTTTAAGGGGGGGAGTAGCAGAGGAGGGACCTTGGACCGTAGGCCAGGTCCAACTTTTCCTTTTCAGATCTCTGGCTAAAGAAATTTACTAAACCAAAGCCTCTTTCTCATTAAAAAAAAAAAAAATCTATTTGGTCCCATATAACATCAAAATTTGATATGGACGCCATGTAGTTTAATTAGCCTTTCCCTAATATTTGCTACCTCCAATGCTACAACACTTAGGATAAGGACAGCAATCACCGTTGAATAGATTCTTCGAATTGTCTCTGCTCTCACTGCCCCAGCAGGCATAGCTCCTTGGTCTTGACTGACAACCACTGGGATCAGAGTCAGAGCTGAGTGATCAAAACCTGTCAGCCCCCACAGAGTATGGCAATTGTGCACATTTGTTATTGATCTCTTAAATTTCCCATTCTTTATTTTTTTTCTCCAGGACTTTGTTTCATATTGTGCTCTGGGCCCCTTCTAGATGGGCTGCTGTGTAGAACTTTTGGGTCAGTCAGGGAGGCTACAGATTTCACATGAATACCCTGTGAAAGTGACCAAAGTAATGGCAAACCGAGGAAGATGACAATGTCCTGGGACAGAATGTACTGTCTTAGCAGGTGGAGCCTAACAAACACCATGTAGAGTGGGGTGGTTATGGGGACTATGGTCACAACTGTAAACGAGGTAGGGGTCACAGTGCCTGAAGAAGTTGGAGGTAGGGGGGTTAGGCAGCCACGTGACATACAGTGAGTGGGCGCTTCCGAGATGTAGAGCTAAGATTCTGTTTTATTTTCTTTTGTACTTCATTGCATTCTTTCTCATGCTCTTTTCATTCAAAGATTCAGTCCCAAGACAGGATTATGATACTCCACCAGCTGTTGTGTCAGGTAGGAAAATTCTAATTCCTTTCAGACTTGATTGGTGGGGAGAGATGGAAGTTGCCGGGGTTTCTCCAAAACTCTTTAAAGCAGTGATTCTCAATGGGGCTGGGTGCAAGGAATTTAAATTTAAATTTCAATTCCGGGGGGTGGGGGAGAAGGGGCAGGGGTTGAGTAGGGCAAGGGGATGGGCAGAGCATGGTTCAAAAATGTATTTAATAGTTCAGTCCAGTTTTATGTATCAGAAATAAATATGTTGCTTCTATAATAAGAAGTAAAAGCTCAAAGACATTTGGTCTGTGAAGGATACGCAGAATATACAGTCGATCTATGTTCTGTGTATCAGAGGGTCTCAGTGTGGGAGGGTTCATCAGAATTTCTGAGAATTGGGAGAGGATATTTATGTCTATCAAAGGAGGGAACGAATTAATAAAATGTAGTTTGAGAAGCACTGCTTTGGAGACCAGATTTCTTCTGAAATCAGAAAATCATCCCATTTTGCTTGCTCAACACACAGCGTAGCGTCTCACCCATAGTAGGTGCTCAATATAATTGTTTGTTGAATGAATCAAAACATCAGATTTGCTCCAAAAATGGTATTTTGGCTATTGAAAGAGAAGCTGCCAATGTCCCACTGGTACAGCCAAGTGGCAGAGATTGACCCGAGAGTACTTAAGAATCTTGAGGAGTTTTATTAGCAATATTTAAGTTGTTTCATCAACTTTTTTTTGGCGCAGTTTATAATAGGGTATGTGTATGTCAAAAGGTGGGTTTTTGTTTTGAAGGGCACAGATCGTGTGCTTTCTGAACTTTGAATTTTGGTTTCTTGCAAAGAGGATGGATAATGGGCATAATTTTTCACTTTTGTTGATTTGCTTTTAACGAAATAAAATACTGGCAGCCTAAGGAGCTTTGGACTCTTTGATCCTTTCACGTGGTAGATGATGAGGACATACAATCTGAGACAAGAGGCGAAGGTCAGGAGAACCCATCAGTCGGTCGAGCCTGACCACTGAGCAGTGGTTTCAGATAGAGAATAGCATGTTCTCAGCCACTGGGTTTGCCTGACCTCGCCTCTGAAGGGTAATCCTTTCGTCATGTCTGCTGGACTTGTGTAACGGTGCTCATGGCTGAATATTCATCTTATAAGTTCAATTGAGAAGCAATGAGTTAGCTTTTAGTTGTGAAGTCACGTTTTTTCTTTAATCCTCACCCAAAGAGTGAGGATATTTTTTCCATTGATCTTTGACAGAGAGAAACATTGATGTGAGAGATACACCTCAATTGGTTGCCTCCCACACTCGCCCTGACTGATGCGGGAGAGAAGGACGGGTATTGGACCTGCAACCCAGGTATGTGCCTTGGACCAGGAATCAGTGGTGCACAGGCTGTTTACTCTAACCTCTGAGCTCACCAGCCAGGGCCATTTTTCTCCTTTTGGAGAGTTCTATAAATTGTCAATAATTAAAACATCACTTATATTTCCCCAAAGTGTGTATCCTATCATATCATAATTCGTTTCACTTAGCATACTTTGTTTAATGTAATGTAGCCTTTACTTGGTTTAACAAGGGACATCTATTCTTGAAAATTCCCCAATATTAATAAGGAGGAAAGACAGAAACTGAAACTTTACTTCGACTAAGTTTTTTTATTTCACTTTTAAGAACACACACAGACACACAAAAGCAATGAAAACATCAAAAGCACTTGCTAGATATCAGCCATGGGTCAGTATCAATGCATATGAATTGAAGCAGAACATCTGGCTTAGAGTTCCCACCGAACTAACTCCACAGACAGCTGCCATTGAAAGTCCTTGAGCTGAGAAATAACTCAGTTAAAGTAGAGCCTTACGAAGTGTAATCTGGCATTTTTATGTGTGTTTAAGCAACGAGAAACAGTAATCACAAAGGACAGTCAGAAAGCCCTGGTATTGCTATCATTAATATTTTTTTAAAGTGCTAAGATCCCTTCAGTGGTATACAAAAGAAGGCACTAATATAGAAGTGACAGGCACAAGAACAATTTACAGGACTTCACAGTTGTTTTCCCTTTTTGAAGATTTAATTGGTAGCTTGACATTTGAAAAAATTGCAGAGGTTCTTTGGCCTCTTTGGTCTACCTGTAAAGGAAAATAAATGTACCTCTTAAAAATGTTTATAAATTGTCTGGTGGGCACAACTGGAGTAACTTTTGAAAAAATGGAATATCCTTTGCCCAACCCTGGGGAAAATCAGGAAAGTGAAGCCGGCAAAGGGGTTGTAATAGGTCCTTCCTATATCTCCCAGTATGTCAACATTGAACAACCCAGATAGTAACCAATTCTTTGTCAGTGTAGGAACCCACTAGGTTATCATAATGTATCAGAGTTGAAGATATCTGCTTTGTAATCTACAGAGACATAATCAATACATCAAACATTTATTGAATACCTTTGAGTCTTAGGAGCTTTACTCAAGTACTAGGGGTACACAATGAATACAAAATAGACCACTGGTAAAAAAAAAAGGGGGGGGGAGGGGCAAAAAACCCCACCATGGTCTAATAATGTTGCTGTTGTTGTTTGTGATATTTAAGTGTATAAAATATGGAGGAACTAAAATCTAGACTCTGAAAAGAGCAGAAACCCTCAGGAGTAAAATTCTGAGATAGGAGCTGACCAGTTAGACAAGAGTGGGGAAGACTCAGGAGGGGAATGAGATAAGATATGTAAACTCTTGGAGACAGGAAACAGTGTGGGGTGCTTGGTGACAGCATATCATTTGTCATTCTTGGAGCAAAATGTCACAGTGGTGGACACTGAGGCTAGGTCAGGGCAAATCTGATTGTAGGATTCTTTCCTCTCTGAATCACATATCTTTTTTAAAAAAATTCAAATATTTATTGGGAGTGGCCATTATTGTATTGGATATTAGGGTTGTAACTTCCTTCTAAGAACATAGGATCCAATTAGGAAGTTAGGTACAGAAGGTAATTACAACACAGTGTCTTAAGAGCTTCCATATGAACAAATATATGATGTTCACATTGGGAAACTCTCCAGTAAGATTTCTGGGTTCAGAAACTACTTGGGTAACTTACTAGTAGTGGAACCTTGGAAAATTACTCAATTTCTCTATATCTCAGCTTACATGAGGAAATACTAATTACTTAATATGGCTATTGTGAGAATTAGGTAAGTTAAGATAAATAGCCTGCTTAAAACAGATCCTGACATAAAATAAGTACTTCAATGTTATTAGAAAAATACTGTACCTATTCTTGTTACAAGATGCTATGGTGGTACAAAGAAGAAACAGCTAGCATACAGTAGATGAAGTTAATGCAAGTAGAAGAAACATCTAACCAGTGGTTCTCAACCTTCCTAATGCCGTGACCCTTTAATACAGTTCCTCCTGTTGTAGTGACCCCTAGCCATAAAATTATTTCTTGCCACTTTATAACTGTAATTTTGCTACTGTTAATGAATTATAATGTAAATGTCTGTGTTTTCCCATGGTCTTAGGTGACCCTGCTAGTGGTTGAGAACCACAGGTTCAGAACCACTGATCTAAAGAGAGACATAGGGTATATGGGAATTAACCAAGTAAAAATAAGTTGGAGGGGAAAAGTTTCAGACCAAATAGGTAGCATATAAAAGACTCTTAGGTACAGAGTATGACAAATTCAGAGAACTGCAAATGGTTCCACAGGACAGAGATACATAAAGAGAGAAAGTGAGTCTGGAGAAATAAACTGGAGCCATAGCACCAGAAATGGTAACTTGAAATTTGTCCAGGTGGCAATAGATGTGCACTAAAAGTTTTTCAGTTAGAGGGTGACATGACCACTCCAGATATAGGGTGGAGAAGGCAATGGAGATACACAGAACTAGAAAAGGGAGGTCCAGAACTCAGGAGTCCAAGCATGAAATCAAGTTGGCATGTGCTCTCAAGTTGTGGAAATGATAATGGAGAGATGATAAAGTGATTTATTAAGGAAGTACAATATGTAAGACTCAGTAACTAAATGGATATTAAGATAGGAGAGAGAAAAGTTAAGTTCCTGTCAATTCAATGGCCTGGTATGTCATTTTCAAGGATCTAATCCAGAGGAAAGGCATACTATCCCCGAGGGGAGCACACCTGTGCCATTCCCTTACTCCTCTCTATTCCCCATAGTCAGGTATCCCCTAAATTCTAAGGGACTCCACAAAACTTGCAACCAGGGAAGCAGTAGGCAGTGGCCTCTCATCCTGAGCTAATCCCCTGAACATGTCTCTAAGACCCCCTTTAATTAATTAATTAATTAACACATCAATACATTAATCCTATTTAATAAAAGAGTAAATGCAAATTAATCACCACTCTGCTATACCCACGAAGCCACACCCACCAACCAGTCAGGAGTGAGTATGAAAATTAACCCAACCAAGATGGCTGCAGCCACAGAGAGAGCAGGAGGCTTAGGTTTCCTCGGCAATGGAGGAAGCCAAGCTTTCTGCCTGCCTGGCCTGCCTTGGCCTCCACTTAAGGCTACTAAGTTTCAATTATAGGAGATAAATAAATCCCAGATAATAGGGCTTCCACTTGGGTCGCCAGGGGTTGTGGCCAGCCTGCAAACCACCACAGGCCCCTCACCCAGGCTGCCCCATGCTCCAAGCGAACCCCCTCCCTGATTCAGGACATCCTTCAGGGCAACCAGCTGGCCCCCACCCCTGCATCAGGCCTCTATCCTATCTAATAAAAAAATAATTTGCAAATTGACTGGCACTCCAACACACAAGATGGCTGTCCCCATATGGTCAAAGATGGCTGCTCCCCATGTGGACACAAGATGGCCACCATTAGATGGCCAGCAGGGGAGGATAGTGGGGAGGGACCAGGCTTGCAAGGGAGGGCAATTGTGGATGGTCAGGCCAGCAGGGGAGGGCAGTTAGGGGTAACCAGGCCAGCTGAGGAGGGAAATTGGGGGTGACTGGGCCTGTAGGGAATTGCAATTTGGGGGGACCCAGGCCTGCAGGGGAGAGCAGTTATGGGCAAACAGGCTGGTAGGGGAGCAGTTAGGCATCAATCAGGCTGGCAGGGAAGTGGTTAGGAGTGATCAGGCTAGCAGGCAGAAGCAGTTAGGGGCAATCAGGAAGGAAGGCGAGCAGTTGGGAGCCAGCGGTCCTGGATTGTGAGAGGGATATCCGACTGCCCTTGAAGGTCCCAGATTGGAGAGGATACAGGATGGCCTGAGGGACACCACCCCCCTACCCCATGCATAAATGTCATGCACCGGTCCTCTAGTTAATTAATAAACCGGAGGAAAATGGCCAAGTTCTGTATTGTACATGTTGAGTTCGAAGTATCTATGAGGCATCCAAATGGAGATAAGTATTTGGCTGTGTGTCTGGAGGTCAGAAAATAGCTCTTAGCTACTAGTGGATTTTGGAGTTATCATCTTGGAATTAAGTAATGTCATCCAGGGAATGTGCTTAGAACAAAGGCAAGTAGGTTGATCCTTGTGAAAAAAAAAAAAGGCCACTAACCTCCCCTCCCCACAAAGAAATTTAAAAACAAGGAGCCTAAAACAAAGATTGGAAAAGACAACCAGAGGCAGAGCAGGAAAACCAAGAATATGATGTTTCAAAAGAAGCCAAAGAGAGAGAGTATTTCAAGAGAAGCCCGTTCAGTAAGATGATCCTGAAAAGAAGCCATTGGATTTAGTGACAGAGAGATCACTCGTCAATCTGGTGCAGTCTTAAGGGGAGGGGTAAAGACTGTGAATGTGCTGTAAGGAAGCAGATATAACAAATGCCAGAAACAACCATTTTGGCTTTTGAGAAGAGTAGGGAAAAAACAAATGGACAATGGAACAGATTGACTTACTGCTTTTTAAGATGGGAAATATTTTGTCACAATAGGAAGAAGCCAGGAAAGAGTTCTAAAACATGAACACGTCATTCCTGAAGGGATGACTCATGGAGCAAGGTCACTGAGGAAGCCACATACTTCTAGGAATGTGGGAGGTCAAAAGGAGAGCGGGTGAAATAGGTGCATGCAATACGTTTGTAAATGTAGGAATAGGCAAGCAAAGAATTTCCCACTTAATAAATACTGTGTGTTTTTCTGAGACATATTAAGTGACATCTGAGAATGAATGGGAGACTTCATAGAGAAGAGAATTTGGGGAAACTATGGAGTAAGACAGCCAAAAAAAGCTTGAAAGGCATTACTGGGGGTGCATTTGAAGCTACAGATGATGATTTTTTTGTGATACCAATCTGTGAGGATGTTTAATTTTCCCAGTAGTGATCAGTAGCCAGAAAGGCATTCAGGTGGATTAATCCTCAGCTAAGGTTGTACTGAGTAGAATGAGAAAAAGGGCAGCGTATGATGATAGTATTGTCGAAAGATTGATTGAGCGACACATTCAATCGATATACTTTCCAGGATGAATAGAACAAGAAAAGAGGGCCATAGGCAATGGGAGACAGAGAGAAAATGGAAAGAGAAGAGGTATCAATGAAACATATGAAGTCAGTCTGGAGAAAATACTAGGATTAAAGGTTTTGGATAATAAACTATTTCTTGGCAAAGTCAAGGTCATGGGAGCCAGTGACCAAAGTAGACTGGAGGTGAAAGTGACAAAGATTAAAGCAATTAAGTTGCTAATTAAATGGGATATTTGAATATCTGGATTTGTCTTATTTGGTTTTTGACATGAATAAGATATGGGCTAATTATCAGGGAGAATGTCCCAAATATAGGGGATCACTAACAGCATACTTCTGAAACCTATGAAGAATTTTTAAGAACAAAGTTCTTTCCAGAACACTTGGAATATAGATTTAATTAAAGGCAGAAAAGTATTTTTTTTAGGGTGTGATTTGTGTATCACTTTGATACTTAAAGTTAATTTATGAGTACAGGGACCCAAACATTTTATTTGTATTTCAGCAGCTGTGTGGTTACTTTTACGTATATTTGAATAACAAATAAGTTCACCGAAAGCATAGCTTAAGAAATACTTTGCTTAGGAAAAGTCTATGAGAACTAGTTAAACAGTAAATACATTTAAAAAATAATAATGATTCAGAAAGGATAGAGCAAAGGCCGCAGTGGCGAGGTCCAAAAGAAAATGGCTAAAATTGGCAAATGGGAATCTGATTTATTTCACTGGCTTTAACTCTCCGTGTCAAAGTCCCTGCTACACCTTATCCAGCTCATTTCAAGACCACAGGACAGAGGTTGAAACTACCTCCATTTTCATGCAAAATCAAGAGTCTGTTGTCTTTTTTGTGTTGTTTTTTTTTTTTTTTTCCACAACAGTTACAACTCTTTAAAAGATCTTTCTATGGTAAGCAAAATTTTTTTTAAAAAATCTTGAAGTCATCATTTTTCTTTCTCTTCATAGTTGGATTTGATGTGTCACATATGAAAACTAAAAATAATACGTTGTCAGAATTGTATCTCAGTCGCTTTAAGCTTAATTCCCTTGAAGGGTGTCATTGTGAAATCAAGCAAGAGCTATTGACAGAGAACCAAAACTTGCTCACCTTCTCTAAGAGCCTTAGAGTTCAAAATTTGAATCTGTTTTTGTAAAAGACAGAAAATGAGAAAAGTGCCCCCAAAATGCATTAGAAGAATCCAGCAAACATCTGGAACATGTATTTATTCTCTGGCACATCCTTCGTGCACACCAGCTAAAATAGGTGGAAAATATTCAATGTTATCGATGCAACTTCGTGACAAGATTTCACAGAGCATAACAGTCATGATACAGATTCACTCAGTGTGGTTGAATATGAAGTCCTTCAATTTCATAGTTAGGAAATTATGCTCTGCAAGTGAAGTCATTTACAGAGTTATTTGCCCAAATTAGGGCAAAACTCACTGTTAAAATAGTAGGCAGTTTTTCCATATTGTTTTTTACTAGTTGATAGCATCACTTTGCATTGAAAAACCTCATTCATTTGGAATTGACGATGCTCTTCCAAAGATTTGGTTGAAGTTTGTCTTTATACTGCCTCTTCGCGGGTGGGAATTACTTTCCAAAACTCGCTCATCATTGGGATGGGCGAGGGTGTTTAAAATACTTCAAAGAACAAAACTATTTTTTCAGCCCTAAACATCTGTTTTCATGGATACCATGTGCTAATTACAAATGATTTCCATCTCTTAATTAAACATTAGGACCATTAGTACCTCCAATTAGCAACAATTAGCCATTAAATTGTATTTACTGTAAAAGACCTGACACAGAGTTATGTGTTCCCACAAGCCATGCATGAAAATTGGTTTCATTTCTTTGCTCAAATGATGTGCATCTACTTTGATTACAAAACTGCATTTGTTTAAGTGTGCGCATTAATTGCTTTTTTCTTCTTTCCAATAAGTTCTAATAAGGGAGACTTTGTTCTACTTACTATGTATTCATCCAGCCGATATTTTCTGAGCTTCTGTAGTGCTACAAAGAACCAAGGCTAGAGATCACAGATGCATTCCTTGCCTACAAAGAGCATAGGATCTAACAGAGAATAGGGTTATAAAGAACTGTCATAAAACACGGAATGGGATGTGGTACATGATATCTATACACATATTTGACAAACAGGCACGTGCATGCTGTTTTTATGTTGTTGCTGGTACGCTTATAGCGATCTGTCCGTTACCAAAATGAAGTCTGACTTTTCCTGAATGATCACAATTTTCATTGCTCCATTCAAGTCACTGATAACCAAAGAAGGGCTAAGCAAATAGACCCTTCTGGTATATGCACATCACTGTTATTTAGCCCATTTTTATGTGGGGTGGTGATGGGCAGTTGGGCAAGGAGGACACAAAACCCTATGCCTGTTTTCTAGTCAAGCGGTTTCATTTCTGGAAAGGTCCAGGTAGAAAATATTTCAGCTTTTGCCAGCCATCCCATCAATGTCATGACTCCTCGGCTCAGTCTCTTACAGTGAAAGCCACCACAGACCATGTATAAATGAATGAGCATGGCTATGTTCCAATGAAGCTTTACTTATTAAAATGGGCAGCCAGTTGAATTTGGCCTGTGGGCTGTAGTTTGCTCACTCCTACTTCTCATCAATTTATTTTCATAAATATTCCAAACCAATACTGCTACCAACATTCTTTTTTTTTAATTTTATTTATTTTTAAATCTTTATTTTTGAGAGTATTATAGATATCCCTCTTATTCCCCTCATTTCCTATCTCCACCCAGTTCCCTCCCCACCCGAGGCCTTCACCACCCTATTGTCTGTGTCCATAGGTAACGCATATCTATAATAATCTATAATAATAAAAGCATAATATGCTAATTAGACCAGACATCCTGCGGCACGTCCTTCTGGACAACCTTCCAGATGGAACTAGAGCTGCAAGGGAAGACTGGGTCCTGGGTGCCAGAGGAAGCAGCTGGGGCAAAGAAGACCCACTCTTGCATGAATTTCATGCCTTGGGCCTCTAGTATGTACATAAGATCTTTGGTTAATCCCCCCCTGCCCGGAGTCCCCTCTACCTTATGAAATTGTCAGTCTTTTTCATGTTTCCATGCCTCTGATTCCATTTTAATCACCAGTTTGTTGTTTTCATTAGATTTTGGTTTTCAGATTCAATTGTTGATGCATAGGTATTTGCCATTTAATTGTTCATATTTTTATCTTTTTCTTTTTCCTCTTTCTCTTCCTCTTTTTAAAAGAATACCCTTCTGCCAAAACCGGTTTGGCGCAGTGGATAGAGTGTCAGCCTGTGGACTGAAAGGTCCCAGGTTCAATTCCGGTCAAGGGCATGTATCTTGATTGCGGGCACATCCCCAGTAGGGGGCATGCAGGAGGCGGCTGATTGATGTCTCTAATCTATGTTTCTGGCTTTCTATCCTTTTCCCTTTCTCTCTGTGAAAAATCAATAAAATATATTTTTTTAAAAAAAGAAAAAAAATACCCTTCAACATTTCATGTGATACTGGTTTGGTGGTGATGAAATCCTTTTGCTTTTTCTTGTTTAGGAAGCTCATTATCTGACCCACAGTTCTGAATGATGGCTAGAGTAATCTTGGTTGTAGGTTCTTGCTATTCATCACTTTGAATATTTCTTGCCACTTCCTTCTGTCCTGCATAGATTCTGTTGAGAAATCAGCAGTCATATGACACTCCCTTGTAGGTAACTAACTGCTTTTCTCTTGCTGCTTTTAAAATTCTCTCATTGTCTTTAACCATTGCCATTTTAATTATAGTATATCTTAATTATAAGTATATCTTGGAACTCTGTGCTTCCTGGACTTGTAAGTCAGGAAGGGGAAGTTTTTTGTCATTTCTTCAAAAAGGTTTTCGGTGTCTTTCTTGCTTTTTCTTTTGGCACTGCCACAGTACGAATGTTGGTACACTTGAAGTTGTCCAAGAGGCTCCTTACACTATCTTCATATATTTTTATTCATTTTTCTTTTTGCTCTTCTGATTGGCTATTTTTGCTTCCTCATATTCCAAATTGTTTATTTGGTTCTTGGAATCCTCTATTCTACTGTTTAATACCTGTAAATTATTCTTTATTTCAGTTGGTGTATGCTTAATTTCTGACTGGTCCTTTTTCATGTCTTTGAAATTCTCACTTAAATCCTTGAAAATCTCAGTAAGTCCCTTGAACTCTATATCCAGCAGTTTGCTTGCTTTCACTTCTTTATTTATGACATGTTTCTTTGTCTCCACATTTTGGCTGTTCCCTGTGTCTGCTTCTATATATTAAGTAGAGCAGCTACATCTCCTAGAATTGGTAGAGTGGCCTTGTGTAGTAGGTGTTGTGTAGGGCCCAGTGGCTCAGCCACCCCAGTCACCTCAGCTGGGCATTCTTGGTGTGCCCCTGTGTGGGGTCTTTGAACAGCAGTTGAGCCTTGATTGCTGTTGGCGGTCACTGAGAGGAATTGACCTCCAGGCCAATTGGCTGTGAGGACCAGCTATGACTACAGTGGGAAAGCAGCTATGTAGGAGACACCCCTATGGAGCAGGATTTGCTTCAGTGGTGCTCACTGAGTCTTCCCCTTGAGCGTGTCTCTTGTGGATGTGTAGAATTATATTCTGGAATGGTCTGAATCTCTCCACCAGGTGCACTAGGACCTTCAGAGAGGTGCAAAGTTAGCCACTGCTTGGTGCCACCCGACAGTAGCTACAAAGACGACTGCAGCTGCTACTTGTATTGGGCTTAGAAGAGCCCAGGCAAGGCCCTGCTGTGAAGCAAGGCAGGTTGGTGCTGGTGCCTGGTCTTGGGCCTTTTATTCATAGCTTTTGGGCACGCTGACACCAGCTGCTGCTTGTTTGAGAGATTTTTGCAAAGTTTGAAGCCTGAGCCAGGCCTGGCCATTCATATGGAAAAGCTGCTGCAAACAGCTTGAGTAGGGCTGCCAGTTGGACGGGGTGGGGGTTCTAGGGAATCATCAGGACAGAGCCAGCAGTGTGAGCCAGGCTCATGGAGACTCAGATATGGCTGCCTGTCAGCTCTGCAACAGGGAAGGTCTCAGCACGGGAACGACGATCCCTGCAAGCACCCCCCCCGAGTTCCTGCTCCTATGCCAGACAATCCAGTTCCTTCCTGTATGGCCCTGATTCACCAAAAGCAGCCCAGATTTGGAGTTCAGGAGATGGAATTCTTGGCCCTGGCCCTTTACAAAGCAACATTGGGTCTCCAGCAGTTTTTGTGTCACTCAGCCCCAACCCCCACCAGTTTTTACAGCCTGAAGTTATGGGGACTTCGCTTCCTAACTCTGGAACCCTGGGGTGAGGGTCGTATAGGGAGCTGAGACCCCTTGCTCCTCACGTGTGGCCACTGCAGCTGAGATATTTTTAAAAAACTGCACACGTTGGTTCAGCCAGCCCCTCCTACCAGTCTCAACGTGCTTTCTTCTTTACTTCTCTAGTTGTAGAATTTCCATTCAGCCATCTTTCAGATGGTTCTGAATGATGGTGGTTCTATATTTTAGTTATAATTTTGATGTGGTTGTGGGAGGCGAATACCGGTGTTTACCTACCTCACCATCTTACTAACATACTTTTCCTGAATAGTCAGCATTTTGTGTTTTTTTTTTTAATTTTTTAAATTTAATTTTATTGTTTAAAGTATTGCAAATAGTACTACGTATGTATTTGTGTGTTTTTTAAACATTTCTTGAAAAGCCCACGAAATATCAGAAAAACAGAGGTGGAAGGGATTGAGATGAAGATTGAGACATTTCTTAGTATTTTAGATTGTACAGCATGAGTGATTGTAGTACTGTAGTATTAAAAACACTTAAAGTCTATTTATACTTTTTGCATGCTCATACACTGGTTTTCAGGGATTTATTTGTATGTACCAGGCAACCGAGAATTATCAATCCAGAAAACAAAATATATATCCTGTCTAACATTTCCCTTGCCAGCCTTTAGAATTCTTTACTTTTAGAAATTTAGAGAAAAGGCAAGAGATTCATCCTCTCAACAGATTTGTAGTCAAATTTATCTTGCATCTTTGTCACCCTACATGGGCTGGGATTTTTGCTGTGGTGGTCAGTTAGTGTCCACGGAAGTTATTCTTAATGGGCAACTGCTTCTGATTAATGTTTTTGTGTTTTTGCTCTGCACTATAAGGTGAAAGGAAACTTTCTTGGTTTTGTCTAAAGAAAATTACTTAACAAGGACAGGCCTGGGGTGGCTGGAGATCTGACTGCCCATCTGCAGCAAAGCCAGAGCGAAATTCCCCTTGATGATGCAACACACACATGCAAGGGAAAGCAGCATCTCAATGAATCTGTCCTAGAATCCCTTAATGAGAGGCAGCCATGGGCTTTGCGACACAGCAACAGCACCGGTGTCCCTTAGTACTTCAATCCTCTAAAGGGTGGTGTCCCCATAATGCAACGGAGGGCAAGAGCCTTTTCAAGGTGACAGTTGATTTTCATGGAAGCAAATTGTATGGCAGGAATCAGCATATGTGGTGCTGACTGCACAGGGTTCCCTTTTTAATCAGCAGCACGAAGTGGGCACTCAAGGTTCCTATCAGAGAATCCAGTCATGAATGGACTATGGCTCAGCACTTGGCAAAGGCATGCTAGAGACATCTGATACTGGAGAGATGCCACCTGACAGACAGGCTGACATTTCTCTAGACTCGGTGTCAAATTAGTTTATCAGACAGCAAAACACCTAAACCGTAAGATTGCACGTCTCTCCATAAATGCTTTCTCGGAGTTAAAATTTAATGTTTTAACCTCTTGTGTCTTAGACAGGTAGCGTATGACACAGTCACTTAAACAATGCTACTAGATCTTTTGAGATGCCAGAGTGGAAGTAATTGTCCATTATTTTACTCTGAGTCCCTCATATAAAGAAGCAAATGATGAATTGCTTCTTGAGTTCAGTGCCTCGGCAAGAATCTCCCCAGACGAACAGGTATACTTCTTTCGATCTGACAACGTAACATACATCACTCAATGCATTTCCTTTTGGCCTTGGTTTAGCAGGACGGGAGGAGTCAGGCATAGTGCATTGCAAATGTTCCTGGTGGCATGTACTCTCTATTGCTCTCAATCTTGTATTGATGAACTGCTGTTTGAGTGTGTGTGTGTGTGTGTGTGTGTGTGTGTGTGTGTGTGCTTTTTAATATAGTGCTGAATTTTGGAAACCCTGCACAAATTCAGTTTGGGGAAACAAAAGCCCCAATTCCTATGATAAATAAATAAATGAATAAATAAATAAATAAATAAATGCTAATGAGCTCAGGGAAGTTTGTGTGCTCTAAGGTCTCAGTGGAAAGATAAAATGAGAGATGATTGTGATTATGTGTTCATCTGATCTAAAAATGTGCAGACAGGGACTATTTTTATTCATACACACCCATGCAACTATGAATAGACATGAGTATGGTATAGTAATTGGAAACAGCTTTTAGAGTCAAGAGGATATTCATGATTCCTGGTCCCATTATTTAATAATTATTTAGCAATGACAGCCACCTCAATTTTTTGAAGCCTGCCTTTCATTTTCTTAGGTATAGGTAATAAGGCATTAACATCTCCATCTTCATACTTATACGAGGCTAGCGATGGCATATGTAAAATACCTAGTAAGTACTTGACTTGTCATAGATAGTAAATAATTGGGGCTTCCTTTTCTCTTTACATGCCTTCTCTATTGGCTAACAATTATACCATTTTAGGTGAATTAATATAAATATTAAAGCTTTTTTAAGAACATGAAAAGTAATATGTAAAAATGTTAAGTGAAAAAAGTGACAAAATTAAACAATCATTGTGATTCTGAGTTCTAAAGCATGCACATGAAAAGAAGCAAGAAAAGACTGCATTAAGTGATTATCCTATGTCTTTAATTTCTTTTTTCAACTTTTTTGATGTGCTGCTTTAGAACTTTTATAATTTACTAAAATTTTAGTGGCATAGCCTTTGAATAGACATAATTGTGGGGAATATATATAGAAGAAAAGGATGAGTGTATTAATATCAAGATGATAATGATGATCGTGATGATTATATTGTGGTAGTGGTAGCAGTGATGGTCTCTTAAAGTTTCCCAACTTCCATTCATTGTGTCTCAACACTAGGGCATTGGAGGCAGAATTAATAGAAGCTTATCTCTCTATAGAAGTGGCATAGATCTTGGATTGATTTTGTCCTCTAAAGTCACTCTTTATTTATGTGAGTTTATTGTCCACCTACCAGAAGGCAGACAATAAACCACAACCACTTGGCTGTTGCTTTTCACAGTTTTCATAATGGAATCACATTTCAAATAATATATTTGGCTTATTTCATGCAGTACTTGCAACAGTCTGAAAATCTTCTGTTTCCTTAATGTAAGACTTCTAGTCTCTTAGATTTATGGAATTATTCTAACACACTTGAAATTGGGACCATACGTAATATGCTTTAATGACATTGATATTGTCTAACTTCCATGATATATATTTATATGTAATATTAAGTCATTATATATATTATATATAACATTACAATTATATTTTATAATGTGTTTCCCCAAAGTGTAGATCACAAAATATTTGTTCCTACCAAAATGATGATATTGTTTCAAAGCCCATTGCCATCCAAAATATTGCCCATTCTTCCTTCTTTTCCAACATTAATTTTAATTATTTTGATAATGTGAAATATAACAATAAATGATATATCATTTATTATCACACCAGATTTTATAAAATTTTCACCTGTCTGAACTGTGCACTTTGGTGTACTCAACTGTGATTTAGTTTTGGTAAAATATTGATTGAAAAGCCTTCAACTTCCTGACCCAGATACTGCATATCAAAACTATAATCATGTCACATCAAGTTTCCTTAAAAATGAAAAAAAACTTTTGGAAAAAAAATTAAACCAGTGGTGCCCTTTAATTTATATGTGATGGATATTTCATTTGACAGAAAAACCATATTGGGTTCAGAGTAATGGATTGCAGGCCCCTGTAAGGCATAAATTTAATTACTCTATGTGCCTGCTCTGAGTCTAGCCATCTACCCAAGAGACCCAAGTCTGGGGAAGCATAGGACTTGAGATTCAAGAGATGGGAATTCCATTCATAGTTGAGCAGTTATTTTGACAAAGCAAATATATAGTGTTGGTTAAAATAAAAAATAATAATTTTTTAAGATACTTGTTCTAGAGGGTTGAAGTCTACTAATGAAAGAAGACCAGAAACCAACTGTAGTCAAATAAAATTGATTTCCTAGCTTACTGAAAGAAAGAAGTCGCATCAGGTGAACCAGGGAGCATCTAAGTTTGGAGGGCGTTATTATAGGATTTGAGCTCACGTAGTGTGGCTTTGGGAAGGACCTAAGAAAGGGAGGGTTTATTTTGAATGGGGCTAGCAGGCAGTGAGGGGAAGTTGATGATTGGTGTCTTCCTAAGTCTGATAGATGATCAAAACAGAACGTGGTCAGAGTTGTCTTTGCTAATGATGGAGCAGTCAGTCACCTTAGATAGAAAGGGGGATGTTTCTTCCAGGTTGGCAGAACATCCGTGCTTCTCTCTCTCTTTTATCCATCATAGTCACCAAGTTCTTGTCTGACACTCTCTTCAAATCGTTTCATTGGGAATACTATGCCCTTCCCAATAACTACCAGCTAGTTAAAGACAATGTGAATGGTATTTTATTAATCCTTTCCTTACCTATCAGGCAATTTTTAATGTTGCTTGACCAAAATATAGCTGAACCTTGAATCGCTTTGATAAAGTGTAAATACAAACATGGGAGATGTCAAAATGTATTTTATTCATCACATGCGGTGAGTGTATATGGAAGGTACAGTGAAGGCAAAGATGATTTTATATACACAAAACACATTGTATTCAAGATGCTATGCCAAGTGCTTTATGTGGATGTAATTGTCACAACCAACTAGTAAGGAAGTTTCTGTGTCCTCTACATATTGGTTCTTTATAAGTCTACCTGGACTCTCGCTCGTATTTATGCTCCCTTTGGTTGTTTTAGACTTTTCAGTCTTCTCAAGTTACAAACAGGAGTCCTGACATCGATGCTCAGAAAATGGCCGCCTTGTCTTTTATGAGAAATGGATGCCATAATGGATCTGTCTCCCACACATATTTTCTCTTTTCTTCAAATGTCTGCTGCTTCATTTTCCTCTCTTCTAGTCTCCTGTGCTTGTAAAGTGAGCCCCTCTTTTTGACAATGTTAATCCTCTCTTCTATGTTTTCTATTTCTGTCTTTCTTTACCTTTTTGATGGTCTTAGCATAACTACTCCCTATTCCATAGGCACCTTCTTCAGTATATATTTATCCATTGGTCAGTGTTCTCTGCTTGCAAAAAAAGGTATTAATCCATTCTATCTTGTTTTGCAGTGTGCTGGTCATTTTGCTTTATTTCATTCTCTTTCCGGGGAAGTCATCTGCTCTCTTGGTTTCAACACATATAAATGACTTTCCAATCTGTGTTGCTCATTCTATCCTTTGTCTCAAATTCCATGCCTATGTTTCTGCCAGCCTCTTAGATGTCCCCCATCTATCCCACTACCCTTGGCTAGCTCCAGAGAAGTTCAAACTTCATATCCATAAATTTACGTCTAATGCTCTTTCTTCCCAATTCAATTTCTTCTGCAGACTTTCCCAGGACTCAAACAAACCTCTATAAATATTATTTCTGTAAGCCAAGATTTTACAAGTAAGTGTAGTTACATAGTTAAGATTGTTACAGCCTTTGACAGTGGCTTGGAGTATGGTTCTTTTTTGGGTGAGAACCATATGATTTAATGTTCCAATGAGCTTGGAGAATGATAAAAAATCTCTTATAAATTGATGAGGCATTTTTGTCCCAGGCAATTTTGCTTCCAGCCTCAGAGACATTTTGGCTTCCTCTACATCCTCTGGAAACATTCTTTTTTTTTTTTTGTCTAACTTTTACCTCTACAAAATATTTTGAATCTGTTCTCCCAATTCCATTCTTTTACCCCAGTTCAGGTTGGATCCTTGTTACCTTTCATTTTATTATTACAATGTCTTCCTAGTGCCAGTTCCTGGCCCTGCCCGTTCTTATTCAGCTTTCATAAACATGCCTGAATAAATTTTAGATTAACACTGTTTAAACTTTATCTGCAAAGAGAGAGTCTTCATATAACAATTGGGAGTTGCCTTAGTATGTAACTACCTACCATATGAGTACAGCCAGAAGTGGATTAGATTAGATCTCTGAAACCAAACTCATTGTTTCTAATAGCAACCCTCAGACTTACATGCCTACATCTACCAGGAAGGCGACACTACACAAAGCTGTGAGTGGCTTACAGATGATGCTCTATAGCTGTGTCACCCTGTAGGACCACAGGGCGGTGATTGCTCACTGGTCTCTGTGAGAGCAGACATAACATTTTTTTTTTCTGAGAAGAATCGTATGCTTCCTGCAGCTAACCTCCAAAGACAGGGGGCTCCTTGTGGGTGGAGTGGGTGGGTTCTCTTGAATTCTTTTCAGCTTGCTCAATTCAACATTATCTGTCCAATGCCAAGTTCAGTTGATGGTTAAAACAGAGGCCTGTGTGTGTGTAACCAGCAGCAAAGAAAGCCACATTTCAAGTCCTTGTCAAGAAGTAGAACAATTCCAAAGTCACAGTTACTCATACCTTTCAGAAACTTGGCTAAAACAAAATAAATTTTTTGAGAAATATTTGGAGAATATGCAGTATATCCATTCTCTTTGGTTTATTCTAAATTATATCCTGGATTAATCTCAGAAAGCTGTCTTCCTTGGATGACTGTGTCTCACTGAACCCCCGGAAAAATAGCTTTTCCTGAAGTATGCATTGGCACAATGCCATTCACTTACGTTTGAAGGACACTATAATAAATAGCCCTTGGAAACTTGCTTCGCTTGCTTTAAAGCTATTGTTCATTTGAGTATCTGCTCATTTCAGACCTATGGGAGAAATATTTCTTGCTCCATGTAGGGAATTAGTCTTTTATCCATGTCATTTATTTTTTTCACCTAATGGATACAGTATAGGGTAGATATTTGTACATTCCTCACCAACCCATTTTTAGTCCGTAGGTCCCTGGAGGCTTAGAGATAAATACTGTGCTATTCCTATTATCCCTGGTGGTACTGACTTTCAAATTCTTGGTGAAAATAAAAGTTTAAATAAGGTCTCACCCTCAATTAATTTCACAGTGAGTTTTACTATAAATAGAGAAGACAAAATGAAGAGGCAGTACTAAGATCGCCAGACACCTGAATTGTCTCTAACATGCCTAAAATGTAGGACCTCTTTTTCCCCCAGCAAGTTACTCTGGGTAACTGTCATCCCCTTAGCAGCATTAGCACCACATCCATCTGACTGCTCTTGCTGATTCAAGCTTCAACCCATCTCAATTCATTCTTTCTACAGCCACCAGAACCATCTTTCTAAAACAAACATGGCCGACATCAACTCGTTCATGACTCATTCAAAGTATCATCCTCAGTCCTTCATGACCCCCACATCTCCTTTTTCAGTTCTCAGGCTGGGCCAAGACTCCAGGATCTTCACATAAATTGAGATGTGATAACTTTGAGCAGTTACTCTGTCTACACTGCTTTTTCCTCTATTTTCCAGCTTGCTAATGCTGGCCTGTTTTCAGGGACTGTCTCAGATACTTTCTTCTCCTTGGTAGTCTCCCTCATTCTCTGTCTTGTCTTACAGTTGCCACTTTTTCTTATTTCCCTTAGGTCCCTGGGAGTATCCCCATCATCCATGTAGCACATAAAAAATGATTTTATTGCCTTCCTTTACTTCTAGAGCCAAGACAGACATTCTGTAGAGTAGGGAATATTCATATTTTCCTTATTACCCAGTAGCATCTGAGTAGGTACTTAGTAAATATTCATTGACTGAATAAATAATGTATATATTTAAAAATACTGATATAGTAGGCATCACTTCTACAGGATCCTAACCTTAACTTCAAAAGATTATAATAGCAAGAAGAAAACAGCCTTATAAACCCCAAGAAGTTTGGAAATTTCATTAAATAAGTGCAGAGAGCTTTCTGAAAGAGCTTTCTGAACAAATAAGGGAAAGAAAAAGTGGAAGGATTTGGTAAAAGTAGAATTATTAGGAAAGCTTTCTTACATGAAATAATTTTAGAACTTGGTCAAAACCCACCAACATGTTTAGCCATTAGGAATATAACTGTTCTTTAACAATGCCACGTGTCTGGAAGGTTTCGTTGTACTCATCTTTTTCTCTAGATAGCCACCATGATCATTTACCTTACTAACATTATTATAATTGACTAGAGCCTGGTACACAAATCTGGCCAGCTGGGGGAAGGGGGGGCCGTGGGAGGTTGGCAGTCTGGCCCTATCCCCAATCGGGGTGGGAGGGGCAATCAGGGGCCGGGCCAGCTGATGGGGCCTTTGGCTGGCTGCAGTGCGCATCATAGCGACTGGTTGTTCCAGTCATTCTGCTCATTCTGGTTGCTTGGCTTTTATACATATAAATTCCTTAGGGTCACCTTCTGAAAGTCCTTTCGTGCCCATTTTATTAGCCAGGTCCTCACCACTGCAAACATACTGGTCCCAATGACATTGCATTTTTGCCTCATTATTTTCCAATCAGATTTTCAATGGCCTGTGTCATGCCCTTTGTAGATTCTCTGGAAGGCATGCATTCAGGTGTCCCTCTACCACGGTGAATGGTAATCAGGACAAGTAATGGCCTTTATCTCTTTTTCATTAGTGAAATGGAAAAACACCATACCCAATCCATTAGTGATGCACTATTATATGGAGAGCTTAGTGCAGAGAGGCGGCCAGCCAATAGACACAGGGCTGGTCTCCCTCAAACAGGATTTTCAACCTTGATCAAAACAGACACCCTTTCCTCTGTTAGGAACATTTGCACTCCATCTCTCTCTCTCTTTCCCATTTTGTTTTGCCCTAATTTGTCCTGACAGTCCATAAGGGATTTAACTAATGTTTCCCAAATAACATTAAAATGTTTTGCAGATTAACATTTTGCATATTCATAGGGATAAAATACCAATTAGTCCTTTGAATTGTTTCTGTCTGTGGATTTCAGTTTCTTAAATTCCTTACTCTCAAAGAGATGTTTTCTCCTGTTTTTCCTCATTAGAAACTCAATATAAAGATAGAATAAGCAACCATTCTAATTTATCATCATTATTATTTTATCATTCATGCAGATAAACCTCCCTTGTCATTTTTATTCTTTTAGGAAGTTAGTTGGTTTGATGGTCTTGAATTTGGTCAGTTTGAACAAGACTTGAGGGTTTGGTTTTTTGTTGTTTTTTTTTATATATTTCAAAAACTCAATTGGATTATTTTGCCTTTAGCTTGTTCTGTGTAAGGTGTCTTTTTGCTTTAAATCTCACATCACTAGTATTTGTACTTATCACCCAAACCACCTAAGCATGAAGTTCATTTGTAGAGCTAATTCTTTGTGACATTAAACTGCAAATTTGTGTATTGGGCCCAGCTCCCAAAATACTCTCTCTTAGATATACAACCCAGCCAGAGCAAAACACATCAGCTTCACAGTCTTTTTCTTATAATTGCTGATTTATGTGTTAGGAAAATGAATATTAAAACAAGTAACACAGCTGAGACCGGTTTGGCTCAGTGGATAGAGCATCGGCCTGTGGACTAAAAGGTCCTGGGTTCGGTTCTGGTCAAGGGCATGTACCTTGGTTGCGGCCACATCCCCGGTAGGCGGCGTGCAGGAGGCAGCTGATTGATGTCTCTCTCTCATTGATGTTTCTGACTTTCTATCCCTCTCCCTTCCTCTCTGTGAAAAATCAATAAAAACATATATATATATATATATTTAAAACAATGCACTCATATTAAAGGATGGGGAAGTGCAGTTTTTGTGTTCATTTCTGCATTGGACTCTCTTCATCACCTCTTGCACATTAAGTCCACTCTCAGAGAGAATGAGAAGACATGAATACTTGACAGATGTGTCTCACCCCCTCCCGATTCCTGGCAACCAGCCCAGGGTAGAGACAGGCACCCAAACTTGGGAAAAGATAAGCATTTAAATCCCAGCTCTGGCAGGGACTCTCCATGAGGCCTCTCCAGAGCTGCCTTTTCATCTGTACATGAAGACAATAATAACACCTAAAAGAGATGTACCAGGAGAGTAAGATGAGGTATTTTGATGGTCATAATACATACTCAGTTCTACTTACTTTGTAGAATTCCAAGTTTCTGACTTACCGTTTTCCATGTTCATAGTTATCAGTTCTATTAGCAGCATCAGCCCCTCCTGAGACTTTGTCGAAAACACAGTCTTAGGCCCCACACCACACATGCCGAGTCCAGTGCTGGAGGTGAGACCAGCAATACCTCCCTTAACAAGCCCTTCAGGCAATTCTGACACAAAGTCAAGTTTGAGAAACACAGCTCGAAAGCTCTAAGCCAGTCAGCCAGTCTCAGGCATGTGTGTGAAGCAAGGAGAGAGAAACTGACAACGGAAGGAATTAAGACTCATGGTAGAAGAAAAGTAGATTGTTAATTATCCTTTATTTTATTTTTTTTAATATATTTTATTGATTCTCTACAGAGAGGAAGGGAGAGAGGTAGAAAATCAGAAACATCGGTGAGAGAGAGACATCAATCAGCCACCTCCTGCACACCCCACAGTGGAGATGTGCCCGCAAGCAAGGTACAAGCCCCCGACAGGAATCGAACCTGGGACCTTTCAGTCCGCAAGCCGACGCTCTATCCACTGAGCCAAACCGGTCTCGACTAATTATCCTTTATTATTTAAACTCTTTTCTTCCTTCTACCATTCTCTTACATGTTCTTGTATGATTTCCCTCCCCCTGTGTGATGTGTCTTGAAAAATCAACAATTTTTTTTCTAAGGTTGGAATATAAATATAGTGGGTCCCTTGGGAAGAAGTAAATAAATCCCTATTCAGATTTATGCAGTACACTCAAAACTGTCGGGATTTATGGCCTATAAGGATATCTGTAGGAACTCCCAGGAAAATGAGATCAAAGGAATCAGCACATTTGGCACAGTGTGTGTATCCATTATGGCATGGTTAGTTACCAAGAGCTCAATTCTCTCTCTCGGTCTGGAGAGGAGAGAACCACCGTCGTTTACAAACATAACTGCAAACATTTCTGGTATGGTATGTGGCTGGTCTTTTTACATGGTTACTCCAAGGAGGTCTTGGTAAAGGGCCAAGACTCATCTATGTATAAATATGTAGATACAGGTAAAGAGATGATCACCCAATGGTCAGCAAACTGCAGCTCGAGAGCCACATGTGGCTCTTTGGCCCCTTGAGTGTGGCTCTTCCACAAAATACCACGGCCTGGGTGAGTCTATTTTGAGGAAGTGGCGTTAGAAGAAGTTTAAGTTTAAAAAATTTGGCTCTCAAAAGAAATTTCAATCGTTGTAACTGTTGATATTTGGTTCTGCTGCCTAATGAGTTTGCCGACCGCTGCCTGTGTCAATAAGCATCCGCGTCCCTAGCACATTCCTTTGAGCCTCTAGTTATTTAGGACACGAACCAAATTGGCCCTTTTTATTTTCCACTGGCGCTAAACACAGCTAAGAGGATTACACTCTACTTGGATATTAAGGTTCTTTGTGTAAGTAGCAGCATCTAATCCTGATTATTCACTGTTTGTGTTTCTGAAATATATAAAGCGAGAAACAAAGCTTTCAACGGAGTCCCCGGTTTCACAGTCAGGTTGACCTTCCCGTCTCCAGACTCACTGTGACTCATTGCTAATGAGAACAGCTGTCCTTTTTGCTCTTCTCCTCCTCTTCTCACCCTCTCTCCCCACACCCCACTCCACCTCTCTCATTTCTGGTGTCTGCAGAACGACTCCTGTGTAGTAAAATTGGGAAAAATTTTATTGTGCAAATATTTACTTATCATCTCTGCCCCCCTTTTTTTCCCAATTTGGGCTGCGGGGAACACAATTTTATTTCTGTTTTATGTCTGGGCTATCAATGCAAGATACAACTTCGGGAGGGAAATGATAGAAATTCAGAGTATTCAATATAAATCATCACTTCAATTTGATTAATCTTTTGGCCATTTACATGAAACATAAATTTCCTGGGGAATATATTCAAGCATCATTTCCCCACAACCCCTAGGGTAGTAGAGCTAAAATGTTGTAGCATATCAGTCCCAGGGGAGGGTTAAATATCCCAATGCCCAGGCCACACTCCAGGCCAATTAAGTCAGTTTATCTCTAGATAGAAACCAGACATCAATATTTTGTTAAAACTTCCCAGGTGATGCCAATGTAAAGGGATGTTTGAAAACTAGAGTCTCAGAGAATGCTCCTCAGTCTCAGGAGATGTTAATGTGGTACTTTTAAAAAGAAGTTCTGCCTGCTTGGTGTAGCTCAGTGGTTGAGCATCGACCTATGAACCAGCAGGTCACAGTTGGATTCCCGTTCAGGGCACATGCCTGGGGTGTGGGCTCAACCCCAAGAAGGGGGCATGCAGGAGGAAGCCAATTAATGATTCTCTCATCATTGATGTTTCTCTCTCCCTCTTCCTCTCCCTTCCTCTCTGAAACCAACAAAAATATATTTAGAAAACAAAAAGTTCTCAGGTCGAGCACATTTGGGAAATATAGCAAATTGTATTGGTTTCCCTGTAGATCAGTGGTTCTCAACCTTCCTAAGGCCGCGACCCTTGCATACAGTTCCTCATGGGGTGGTGACCCCCAACCATGAAATTTTGCTACTGTTATGCATCGTGATGTAAATATCTGCATTTTCCCATAGTCTTAGGCGACCCCTGTGAAAAGGTCATTCGACCCTGGAAGGGGTCTCGACCCAAAAGGTTGAGAACCACTGCTATAGATTTTGACAGACTTGTAATAAAGACTGAGGAGTCCTGCAGGAGGAAATATCCCTATGTAATTAAAGGGTAATATGCAAATTAACCATCACTCCATCACAAAGCTGGCAGCGCCCATAACCACAAGATGGTGGCGCCCAGTCCTCTCAGCCCCACGAGTTCCCCAGTCCTGGGGGAGGTGGGGCAGCCGCTGAGAGCAGGCAGCATGAGCAGCCTGGTGAAATGCTTGCTTTGTCGTTTTGATGAGGAGGCAAACATTCCATCTTGGCCATGGGTGGGGCTCTGGGCCATGGAGCATCTGGCAGTGGGCGCAGAGTGGCCAGGCCCCACAGAATGCTACTGGCTCATGAATTCGTTCACAGGGCTACTAGTAATGGATATAAAGAAAGAAGGAAAAAGAGAAAAGGAACCCTCACCCTCAAGCAAAAGAAACATGCCTTCTTAGCTCGATTTACTCCATCACATCTTAAATGTGTTTATTCAGAGGTGACTTTGTATTTGGGACACCTGTCAAAAATTTTATAACACATCTTCCCTGCAATATTTTTAGAAGATACTTACTAGAAGGATTCCACAGCCAAGTCTTTCATTGCAAGGAAAGACTTTAATCAGATCTGCTTATGGCTAGATTTGGCTTCACTGTCATGTAGCATTTGATATGTATAATAGCTTGTTGAGTTTGCCGTAAAAGTCCAGTAATTATGCAAAGTGTCTGATAATAAAAGAGTTGGGTCACAAACACCATATGAGATTGATGTTAAAAACCAAAACTCTCCCAGATCAACAAAACAAAGGCAATCAATGGTACCTGGAGAAGTACCCTTTGCTAACATGGGAAGGTGTGGGAAAACCAATCAGGTAAGACAGTGGAGGATCTGACAGCAGGAATAGTGCCAGGTGGTAGTCAGCAGCAGGTTCAGGGTCAGCACAAATACTGTGATAGTTTGGGATCATTCTACACCCCCTTTCTCCTCACTCACCCTCCATTGCATGCGCTCTCATCCTAGGTTTTCCTAAAATTTTATTTCAGAACTTCATACCTCTGGGGCTCTCTAATCACCCCTTAATCTTACAGTTCCTCTTTCCTTCATCAAAACTAACCTGTGCCCCTTTTCTCCGAGTTCTTCCAACTTCTTCCCGAGACTTGATTAGATAGCAAAACATTAATTTCCGAATGTGCTAGCATTTAACCCCAGTGATGGAATCGCAGGCCCCGTGGCAGATTGTTTCCACATTAGTCGCATGGCAAACGCTCTCCCTCTGAGCTTCCTAAGAGATCTCCAAAAATTCTAATTAGAGTCTCCTAATTAGGAGAAGTTCTGGAGATGCTGTAAATATTGATGAAAAATATTAAAAGTAATTTGACAAATTTGGATTTGGATACACATTGAAAAGGGGACGCCAGTTGTTGATGTCAGAGAAGGTTCCATTAGCGACTGAGTTTTATTGACAGGATAAGAAAGCATCAGATGCCTAATAGGCAAAGTAGCCCAGAGGCCTGTGTGACCCCTGCCCTCCTATGTTTTGGCCAGTTCTAGCAAAGCTGCTGCCGATGTGTATACTTTTAACTCATTTTTTTTTGCCTAATTTTTCCTTTCAAATTCATATGACCTCACCCACAAGGAATAATTAAACCCTCAGCTCAAAATGGTTCTTTTCTAAAAAAAGAAAGAAGGACAATACAGAAAAATAATATTTAAATGAATGTATTCATTCGTGGACCTGAAAAGACATAGAAAGAGCTGGCTCACGTGCTTTCTCTAAAGACCTGTTTTCTTTCTCCGCTGCCTGTCATTTACACATTCCACAGTCTGACACCTGAGAAGCCCAGGTCTGCATGTCATGGTAGCAGAGTGGCTGTCCCAATGATGAGCTGACATATGTACACTATGCCAGGCAAGAGAAGAGGAAAGGCCATTTCTAGAAGTCTCAGTAAAAGAAGAAAGAGAGTTTCTCTTTTCCCAGTGAATATTTTTTCAATCTCGATGAATCTGCTAAGGTTATTTTCACCCATTTCTGGACAAGGGAGTAGGATACACTGATTGCAAAATCAGTCACATTTCTAACTGTATGATTGGAAAAGTGAGGTATAAGAATTCCCAGAGGAAATATGGGTTAACACTGAGAAGGAGACATGGACCCTGAATGGTAAAAAAAAAAAAAAAAAAAAAAAAAGTGTGTGTCCTAGCCAGTTTGGTTCAATAGATAGAGCGTGGGCCTGCAGACTGAAGGATCCTGGGTTTGATTGTGGTAAAGGGCATATACCTGGGCTGTGGGCTCCATCCCCAAGCAGGGGGCTTGTAGGAGGTAGCCAATCAATGATTCTTTCTCATCATTGATGTTTCTCTCTCTCCCTCTCCCTTCCTCTCTGAAATTAATAAAAACATATTTTAAAAAATAAAACATTTATTGCACTTAACCACTTATCATTATTCTTTATATCCTCCTCTCTAGAATTTATACTTATTATAATCTTTGATTGGTTTTTATTTTTGATCTTGAGTCACAGTTTAGTCACTAATTCCTCTTTAAAAATTGCTCTTATTTTAGATATCCTTTAGATATATTTTTAAAGAAATTCAAACTCATTTTTTATTTTCTATAAGTGTACATGAAATTCATTAATGTGGAGATTGGTTTATATCCACCTCTCTAAGACTCATGGCATCTTAAGCATGGTTGGCTCCCACAAATATTTTTGAAGGATAGATGGGAAAAACAGTTCCTTTGGTCAAAAGAAATATAAAAACAGGATCAAAACTCTAGAAAAATCTCTGTTCAATGTTCTAGGAAAAGAATGACCATAGTAGCTTGGGAATCAGTGAATGAGTGTATCCACACCCTGAAAAGGAACTAAAATATTCTAGGATTTTAAAAAAAGTCAAGGCCAGACCAAGGACAATAAGGAGGTAAAAATTAAGAGTGGAACAATATCTGTATTGATTTTGCTTTCTGTTCGGCTTTGGCTACCTTAATTCCTCTCTACCACTCCCCAAGAAAGTGCACTTCTGGCCCTTTTATTTATGTTTTTTATATCTATTAATTTTATTTCCTTTTGGAACTACTACTCACTTGCTTCTCTCAATGATCAAAACCTTTGTTTTTCCAGTGGGTGGTAATTATTAAGATTTGGTGTCATGTTTCAGGCCTTTTGGATTCATTGTACCCAGTTTTACTTTATTTGTTTAAAAATGAAACCCAGATCACTGGATCTCCCAATATTTTGAAATTAGACAAGATTGGCTGGACCCCCCAGTTTTATAATTTTTCAAAATCCAAGGATTTCTGCAGTCTGTATTTAAGTTTTTGAGAGCATTATAATCACTTCTGTCAGTTCTTTCTAGTCCGTAGTGCATTGATTCAGATAAGAAATTTATCCCCTTTCCAGTTTCACCATAAAAGCTGCGCACAGAATAAAATTTATAAAGGTTTGATGCGTGTTCAGTGATGGAAGCATAATGAAATCTAAGCAGTGTCAGCTGAATATACAGATGCCTCTCTGAGCCTCAAATGCCCTTTGGCGGAGTCCCCACACAGGGACATCACCAGCCTGTCCCTTCCATCTGTTCAGGTCCATCTCCTTCAGAGGTACCTCTCCCCTCCCCTCTTCCTTAGCTCTGAACTTTGTCTTCCCTTTCCCACTCCTTCTCACACACACAAGCTCCTCCCGTTTCTCCCACTTAGAATTCTCTCTGTCTGTCTCCCATGCCCTTAGTGTCCTACTGTTCACCGCAAGTGTCCTCAATGTCATTTTCAAGGTGAAGTAACTGAGCATTTCCTTCCTGTGCTGATTTCTGACCCTGCAGAGCTATCCAGATGAAACTTTAGTCTTATCATAATAATAACAGTTGTAATATAACCAATAATAATGGTTTTTCCCATTTTTTAGATTCTTAATATGTACCTAGTCCTACATTCAGAACTCCATATGCATTATTTCACGACTATTTCTCAATCAACAAACAAACAAACTTTAACGTATGAATGTGTGATTTTACTTTACAACAAGGAAAGTCAGGTTTATAGGTAAAAACTCAAAAGTTTTTTAATCATCATGCTAAAATAATCAATGTAGACATTTTTTTTAGTTTTATTGGCTGATGTTATTATTTAAAGACTTTAATTTTATTTCACTCATGTCACCTTGAAAATCTTAAATAAAAAATAGCTTCAAAAACCTCCTTAAGAGGCAATGTTATATGAGGGAGGACAGGAATTCACTGATACTTGTGTAATCTCATACCAGCACAAATTGAGAAATTCTTTTGCAATATGTATCAACAACCCTTTCATTAAAATGTGGTTTCCATTTTTTATTTTCTTTTCGCTCCAGAATACATGAATATTTATCATAAACATCATTATCTTCATCATTAATTTATTAAATTTAAGCATGGTGTTAGTCTAATTTATTTTTTAAATGCTCTTCAAACTAATATGGCATTCTGTGAGTCATCCCCAAATCAGTTTATTGTCAAAGCATCTCGAAGCCAGAAAATAAAGCAAACAGAACGCATGAATAAGTGTATTTATCCGTTAAATTAAAAATCACCAAAACCACTGAGTTAACATGTTAATATCTCAAAGCATGTTAATGTCTTAAGAATAATCAGTGTACTGAAAAAAAATAGAAATAACAGTAAAAACAAAGAATAAGAAACAAACCAGAAGAAGACGAGTTCAGTCTGCCACTAGGTTATTTGATGGATGGAAGGGCTGGATAACTTTCAGAGAAAGTTTTTCTGAGCAATACCAAAAATAAGGAAAATTCTTAGTAGCTGTCTCTTCTCCCTGTCCATTAATTGTGAAAGCACTAGCAAGTCAAGCATCATAGTACCAAAGGTGATTTCTAATGAGTATTTTTTTTTCAAGATCTATTCCTTTGGTGCCTGTCCATAGAGGGAACAGCTGCTTGGGTTTCGACAGAGCTTGAATTAAAATGTAAAGTCTTTCAACTCTCATGAGTCAATGGCCTCTAATAATGAGCAGATGGGGGAAAAGAAGAAAGAATGTTTTCAGATCCAGCAAGTAAGAGTTGTAGCATTACTTGCAGGCATGTCTGTATCAGGCTGTGAAGCCATCTGAGGTTTCAGGTGGCCTGGCTGGAAGATGGAGATGATGCTAACCAGCCTGCTCTCCTCATCTCCTGCATCACCCTCCTGACTCAGTCTGTTGGGGCCTCTGCCTTCACTGCTTTATTCTCAAGGCTCGCCACACTGCTTGCTCCATAGAGCACCCATGGTATGTCTTCTCACATGGTATCTGCCCTTACATGGTATCGTTTCCTTCGTGTCCTTCTGAAAGCACTTCTTAAGTCCTCTCCATTCTTATGCTCCGTGTAAAAGGTTCTATCTTCCTCATGTCTTAACTAGGATCTGGTTTGTCTGGAAAATATGTCCTTCCTCAATCACCCTCTCAGATATACACTTCACTTATTCCTGTGAGCAATGGAGGTGGAAAGGTGTTATCAATCTTCCGTTTCACCACTGCCTCTTCCAAAACTGTGCATATTCCTGCATCTTTTAATAACCACAGAGCTCCGGGATGCTCTCTCTTCCTTCATTTTTGCTGTTATCTGTTGATCTCCTTGCCAACCTGATCATTCAATGGGGCGTTTGGTCATTAACTCAACTCCTGCCTCATGAAAACCATAGTGTCACAATGCTGCAGCAATACTTGTGGGCCATGAACTTGCCATCATTTTTTTTTTCAGAAAAATGAAGGATATCATGTGTGAATTCCTTCTGTTTCTTGATCCTCAACCGATAAATAAAATGATTCTGGCATTCAGCCTCACCTTCAGAATATGTCTCAACAAGCACTACATTGCCTTTAACAATGACAATATTATTTTCCTGTGATGAAAATTCTACTTCTTCATTTGCTATCTTGCCTCCTTTTATCTTTTATTCCTGATACAGTTAGTTTTTTTTTTTGTGGGTTTTTTTGTTTGTTTTTTGTTTTGTAAATTGTTTTGGATCATTGGATCCAACTTCTTCTCAAATACATGTGGAACATAGGATATTTTTTTTTCTGGTTCAGGGTTCACTTCTTAATTTTATTTCCTTTACCCCAGCCCTAATTGTGCAATTATAAAAACAACAACTTATTTTTTAGCTAACCTATTCTTCCTGAGTTCCTGATGTTCTCCTTGCAAAAATGGTTTTTCATTCATTCACCAAATTCTTGCTTAATAGAGGTAAGAGTTCTCACCAAGCCTGAAGTGGTTCTTGCAGTTTAAATTCCTCAATGAATCTATGATCTTTCTAACCAACTTAAGGTTCCAAATATTTGAAGGCACTAAGCAGGAGTTTTCACAAATGTCATGCATTTCCTATCAAAGAATTTTGATGAGTCTAAGGAAGTCTTATCTCTTCCCTCGATAGTTATTATTATTAGCTTTATGTTGCGCCATAATGTGCTTCCAAGTAACCACTCAACCACTGAAGTGTTTATATTTTGTTCACTACGTAATTTAGAGCATAGGCATCGTGTTAGGGCTCTCCAGAGAAACAGAACCAGTAGGAGGAAGGAAGGAAGGAAGGAAGGATAGATACATACATACATGCAAGAGGAGATTTACTGTAGGATTAGCTCATGCCGTTATGTTGGCTGAGAAGTCCCACCATCTGCTGTCTGCAAGCTGAAGAGCCAGCAGAGCCCTGAAGGTCTGACAACCAGGGTAGCTAATGGTGTAGCACCTACTTTGAGGCCTACGGATCGGGCAACGAGTGATGTAACTCCTAAGAACTAGGAGTTAAGATGCCTGAGGGCAGGAGAAAATGGGCATCCCAGCTCAAGAAGAGAGAGAAAGAATTCATTCTTCGCTGTTTGTTGAATTCAGCCTTCAGTGGATAGGGTGCTGCCCACTCCTTTACTCTGTCTACCAATTCAAATGCTTATTTCTTCAGGAGAAAACCCTCAGAGACAAACTCAGAAATCATATTTTACCAGCCATCCGGGTATCTCTAGCCCAGTCAAACTGACGCATGAAATTAACCTTCACAGGCAACGAGACAAATATAAACAAAAGAGTAGGACTTCTGTCCTCTTCCCTGAACAGTTGTAGTTCCTGTGAATGGTGCAGCTTGAGTTTTCATCCAGAGTGCTTCATCATCCATTCATTCGCGCATTCGTTTGTTCATTCGACATTAAGTGCCAACCGTGATGAATCAGACATGGTCCCTGGAGGAGCTTTCAGAGTCAGCCTGCAGCACAGATACCAATGGAGAGTATCTTCAAACTCCTATTGTAAGTCAGAGGAGAAAGTAATCACTTCCGAGTCCAAGCACCAAATCAAGGCTTCCCGAAGGAGTCTAGCATTTGGACTTAGCTGGAGAGACAGCATTGGACATGTGTTGTATGTGGACAGAACAAGGTTAGAACCCAATGAAAACAGAAAAAGGCACCAAGAAAGGAAATGACAAAGGGCGGGGTCTTAGCTATGTGCAGGCAGGTGTAGGTCAGGATCATTCTAAGAACTCAGAGTGGATTGAAATTTACCCCAAGATTGCATCCTTGGTCTCTGCATTGTTTGACAGGTGATATCAAACAAGCTATTCCATAATTCTTGCAGCAAGGAGTGGAATTTGGATTCTTGCATCAGAAAGTCTATGTCCTTCCAGTTTTTGCTTTGAACTGTTCACACACATCTTTGGAGGCCAGGATGGTATCTGTCTCCCCACAGAAACTGCTTCATTTTGTTTTTGTTTTGCCAGAGTTTATATGCGTCCATAGTAGAGTCCCATTTAAATATTTTCCGTCCATAAGCAGTTCTTAGAAATATTTTTCTCAAATAGCTTTCTGTCCGATTTTGCAGTTTCCAATTTGTTGTTGCTCTCTATTCTTTCCTACTTATTAAAAATATCATTTCTTCTCCCTTCTTCCTCCCACTCACCTTCATGTGCTCCCCACCCATTTGGGATCAGTCTCTAACAGGAACATTCTAACTTCTGGAGTAGGTCAAGTTTTTTGTGTTGTTTTTTTTTTCAGTAAAAGTCTCTTGACTAAAAAAACAAACACACTGAGAATATGTTTGATGACTCTTGTAAAGACTGACTTTTTTCAAACTACATTTTAAGGGCACCCTCAACGTTTTCTCTCTTACTGTCTCCTCTCCTCCACAGGGATGACTGGCATGCCTGCCATGGGGGCAGAATGGTTAAGAGGACGTTTTTTGGTGTGGAGGTGGAATGTACTGTGGGTGGCAGCTGGATGAGTTCCCTCTCACTATGGCAAAGCATTTCAACCTAGCCTGATTTAATGCTTTAGTCGCAGACTAACATTGAAAACAACAGAGTGTCCAGGAATATTGCGGACTTCTTAGTTCACGTGTCTGTCTTTTTGACAAATTCCCTCGGTTCTTTTATTTTCAAAATCAAGAAGCAAGCTTGATCTCCTAGAGAAAAAGGATAAATGAGCCTGAAGAGGCTGTCATTAGTCCTTGGGCTGTGTGTTCACATAAATTTATGAAAAAAATATCGAGATAACAAGTCAGTCAGTCATTTGTTAAAGTGATTTCTTCTTGGCGCTTTCAAGTTTAGAGACTGAGTTTAATAAATGTTGATTTGACCCCAATAGCCTCTCCCATTTGAAGAGGTCATTACATTACAGAGACTTTTAATTTTTTTTTTACCATTAATACCCATACTAATACTAGAAAATGTTAAGAAACAAAAGGAAGGCAGGAAATACAAACACAAAATGGGAAGACTACCATAAGTAGTAATAATACAAAAAAATCAACTTGGATTTAATTATCTACTCAGTTTCTGGGTGCTGGGGTGAACGTAACATTGGCAGTAGTGAATAACGCATAAAAATTCAATAGCTTTATAAGTGTAAGATCAGAAAGGAGAAGTGAACCCTCCTGGACACCCAGAGGGTCAGCAATAAAATGTGTTCCTTCTGGGCCGTATCTGGTCATAGTCCCCAATCCATGCTTTAACACCATAATATACTCTTACTTAATATTTGACATATAAGAGCTCAATAAAATTTTATTAATGCTGTTTATAAGTGAACTAAGAATATATGTTTATTATTGGAATTTTACAAAGAGCACCTTCTTCTGTTGGTTTCTGAGACCCTCACTTCCGGTGATTTTTTTTTTTCTTAGCAACCACTGTCTCAACTCCAAATCTGAATTTCAAGCTCTAGTTCAGTGTCAGACACGCTGCTCTCTGACTGCCACCTCCTTCTTCTGGGCACTTCTTAGAAAAGGATGACATATGTCCAGGAGAGTGCACAGTTCATGTTTACAACTCCATAAATTTTACGGAGTATCCACCACTCAGGTATCTGCCACCGACATCAAGATATGAAAGGTCCTCTTGTCACAGTGGCCTCTCTGGTGCCCTACCCTTTATTCTCCACTGCACCCATCACCCTGACTTTGAAACCATAGATTGTTTTGATTGTTTCTAAACTTTAAATAAATGGAATCATACAGTGGGAAGACTTTTATGTCAGCTTTTTTTAAAAGTGCAACATTATATATGTAAGATTCACCCATATTTGAAGAGGTTTTATTTATTATTATTATTATTATTATTATTGTTTATACTAGAGGCCCAGTGCACAACATTAGTGCATTGGGGGATGAGAGGGTCCTCAGCTCGGCTTGTGCCCAATGGCAGTCCAGGACATCCCCTGAGCGGTCCTTAGCGCTGCCATGGAGGCAGGAAAGACCCCCACCCTGCTTCTGGCTGAGCAGTGCTCCTCCTGTAGGAGTGTACTGACCTCCAGGGGCAGCTCCTGCATTGAGGGTCTGCCCCCTGGTGGTCAGTGCATGTCATAGCGACCAGTCATTCCACAGTTCAGTCTATTTGCATGTTAGCCTTTTATTATATAGGTTTATTATACAACCTGAGGCCCAGAGCACAAAATCGTGCATGGGTAGGGTCTCTGGCCTAGCCTATGATCAGGGCCATCTTCCACCTGCTCACCAGTCCCTCATCCCAGTTATTATATAGGATAGAAATACATCAGAACTTATTCATTGTACTATGGATCGACATCTAGGTTATTTTCAACTTGAAACAATTCTAAATACTCTGCTCTAAATGTTTCTTAATACTCTTGGTGTGTATTTGAAAGGGTTTCTACCATTCACATATGTAGGAATGGGCCTGCTGGGTGATGGGTCCTGTAAATGGTCAGCTCCTTGGTTACCGCCGTACAGTTTTACAGAGGGGATGCCCGAAGTGGAACTCCCTCTAGCAGTGTCTGAGAGTGCTTCTTTGTCTGTATCCTCTCCAACACTTGGTATTGTCCATTCTTTATATTTTTTGTCCTCCTGGTAGGAATGTAGTATAATATCATCATACTGATAACTTATATCCCGCAAATGACCAATGAGTAGGGTCTGTCTTCATATGCATATTGGCCCTTTGAATTTTAGATACTCTTTTGAAAAGTATTTGAGTGACTATATATATATTTTTATAGTTGTTTTGTTTTTATTGAACTATTTATGAAAATAATTATAGATTCACATAACAGTTTTAAGAAATAAAATAGAGAGATCCCTTGTACAATGGCCTCAAGTTCCCTCAATCTTTTGCAAAATTTTTCAACTTCAGTATGATAGTTATCATGCCTTTTATCAAAATCATTTTTAGTACTTAATATTTTTATGCTGTAAATACAGTATTTTAAATTTTATGTTTGTTGCTGATAGATGCAAATATAAATTTTTATTGACATATACAGGAGTCTTGCTAAATGTCCTTATTAAATCAAAACATTTTTTAAAATATATTATTTGGAATGTCTATACATTAATCATGTCTACTGTGATAGTTTCTTCATCTATATGCCTTTTTATTCTTTTTTTAAAAATATATTTTATTGATTTTTTACAGAGAGGAAGGGAGAGGGATAAAGAGCTAGAAACATTGATGAGAAACATTGATCAGCCACCTCCTGCACACTCCCCACCGGGGACGTGCCCGCAACCAAGGTACATGCCCCTGACCGGAATCGAACCTGGGACCTTTCAGTCCGCAGACTGAAGCTCTATTCACTGAGCCAAACCGGTTTTGGCTGCCTTTTTTTTCTTATTATACTATCTAAAAACACTAAAACAAAGTTAGAACAGATGATACTGGCACCTTTATTTCCTTCCAAAATTCAAATAGAAAGTGTTCAGTATGTCACCATTAATTATGATGTTAGCTGTGTGTGTTTGGTGTATAGCTTTTTAATCCTAATTTCCATTTATTCTTCATGAAGCTACACATGTTCTCATATACAGGTATTAGATCCTATCAAAGATATTTCTGAGTCTTTTGAAATGAGCATACAATTTTCTTCTTTATTCTACCAATGTGGTGTATTATGTTGACTTTATTTTCAAATATCAAACTTACTTTTTAATCCTGAAATAAATTTAGGAAGTTTGTATAAATGTTTATGAGATATATTGAGCCATAGTTTCTTCTTTTTGTAACATACCTGTTGGTTTTTGGTGTAAGGAATATACTATCTTCATGAAATGACTTAGGAAGTGTTTCTTTGTATTATTTTCTATAAGAATTTATACAAGACTGGTTATTAATTATTTCTTAAGTGTTTGGAAAATTCAGCTGAAGATTTTATTGTGGAAAGGTGTTGGGTTAGGAATTCAATTTCTTTAGTACAAAGAGCTATACAAATTTTCTCTTTTTTTGTGTGTCACTTTTGCTAAATTATGCTATTCAAAAAATGTGTCTATTTAATATGTTATCAAATTTATAGGCATAAAGTTGTCCATAATACCCTATTATCTTTTCTACTTTCTCACTTTTCATTTTCTGTTTAGCTCAATTAGACTTCCATTTCCACTACTCCATTATACATATGCTTTCATAGTTTCCCCTCCATTCTTAAATCTGATGTATAATTCATTTTCAGTTTTTATCTGATTTATTTTTATTTCCTGAGTTGTCTTTGTGGCTTACTGGATCTCTCTTTTGTCCTATCTTTCTCTATGTTTCATGTTACCTATCACACAAAAATTTGAGGAGAGGGTAGGAGATAATTCATAATGTGTATATAGAGTTGTTTCTAGTTCAATTTTTAAAACATAGTATCTTAATCAGCTATATTTCCACAGTATAATCTTTTTTTAAATATATTTTATTGAGTTTTTACAGACAGGAAGGGAGAGGGATAGAGAGTTAGAAACATCTATGAGAGAGAGATATCGATCAGCCGCCTCCTGCACGCCCCTACTGGGGATGTGCCCACAACCAAGGTACATGCCCTTGACTGGAATCAAACCTGGGATCCTCCAGTCTGCAGGCCAACTCTCTATCCATTGAGCCAAACTGATTTTAGCTCCATAGTATAATCTTTTATTTTCACTCCTACTATAGTGATCTGTGAACATGCTCGAACTTCTTAATGGGCTTTGTTTTTTAATTTTTTCCCAAAACATTTATGAAAATTACTTTTTCTACAAAATCGAAGGCTTTGTTAGCCTGTGATCATGGCTACTACTTACAAGATAAGGTGTGTGAATTTCAAGCTGAACACAACCTCTGAGAGCCATTCTTGTTACTTTGCTGTATGCCACCTACAAATGGCCCCATCCCAAAACACAACAGTCTGTGTTTTTTGTTTAATAATTTAACAACACATCTCTCTGTGGATTATGCTCAATACTGTTCTGGGAAAATGGGTGGAATAATACAGGCTACCAATAATTATTGGCTCCCCTTTCCACCTACTCTTCAGGGATAATTATTGCTGTTACAACAGTCTACTTTGATGTTTCCATACTAGCATCTTAAAGAGTTAAGTAGTTTACTTTATAAATTAACTAGAGGCCCGGTAGACCAAATTTGTGCACTTGAGGGAGTCCCTCAACCTGGCTTATGCCTTCTCACAGTCTGGGAGCCCTCAGGGGATGTCTGACTGACAGCTTAGGCCCACTCCCCATGGGTCTAACATCCTTAGTGCTGCTGTGGAGGTGGGAAAGGCTCCCACCACCACTACTGTGCTAGCAAGCTCTGAGCTTGGCTTCTGGCTGAGCGGCATTCCCCCTTTGGGAGTGCACTGACCACTGGAGGCAGCTCCTGCGTTGAGCATCTGCCCCCTAGTGTTCAGTGTGTGTCATAGCAACCAGTCATTCTGGCGCTTGGTCGATTTGCATATTAGCCTTTTATTATATAGGATACTAACATAAAACATTATGAAACCCTATACTACTACTATGCTGGATGGAGATCCCACTTCCTTTTCCCTCATTTCATTGACAGACGTAGAAAGGATAGAGGAGGAACTGAGTAGTACAGGTCCAGGTATGAATCCAGCCTTACGTAGCCTCCTCTCTGTGGATAGTCTCTCATTCATTCACTGAGTGGCATAAATGCATAGAAAGCATTCTACTCTGGCAGCTATTACCACTTTAAGCAACCTGCAAAATGATAGAAATGTTCAATCTCAAAGTTAAGTATTGCTCCTCAATTAAGATTACACAGTTTTACAAATTCAAAAAATATGATCTCTAAACTGCAGGATACCTCTACCCAAGGAACATACTGCTTCTCTCTCAGCCCCTCACCCAACCCTGATGAATCATCACTCAGGTTGTTGCCTATATCCTCAAATTTCCTTTACTAGAAGAAACTAGATGACCTTAAAAGTAATTCACTCTGCACGCTGTTAGCATCATCGACCACAATTGCTGCTTTATCTGCTCAGCTTCCTTTCTGAGGTGCATTTTATGACTTTCCTGTATCGTTCGCATTGACTTTCTGGGTTTGATTGAGCCTGGAAAGCTTTCCTTGCTGAAATTTGTGAAGCAGATTTATGAATTTTTATAGCAAGGACTAAAGCACTGATTTACAATCTAAACGGTATGATGATAATTCCAAATGAGCAAGTTTGATCAAGTATTTTAGGAAATTCCAAAAATTGAAATGTGAGGCCAAAACCAGTTTGGCTCAGTGGATAGTGCGTCGGCCTGCAGACTGATAGGTCCCAGGTTCGATTCCGGTCAGGGGCATGTACCTTGGTTGCGGGCACATCTCCAGCGCAGGAGGCAGCTGATCGATGTCTTTCTCATCGATGTTTCTAACTTTCTATCCCTCTCTTTTCTTCTCTGTAAAAAAATCAATAAAATATATTTATAAAAAAAGAAAACAAAAAAAGAAATGTGAGGACTTTCTTGCTACTCCTTTGCTTTACAAGTAATCAAAATATGTTTCCTCACAAGAAACATATCAAACATTTTTTTTATTTGTTTTGGTGGGGAAAAGAAAGTAGATCCAAAACTGAATATTTAAGTTTTCTGTCTTTGTTTTCTTGGAAATAATCAATGGTTCCCCAGTAACAGAAACAGTTTGTTGTAACTTAAGCGGGCACAAACACAACTCCTCTCCAGTTTCACCATTTTTCCCTTCTCTTTGTGTAAATATCTGGGTGATGCAGTGTCTAGACTTGTTGGAGCAAGTGATGGAGTCTGGAATTTATTCTGTGGGTTTGCAAGTGGCTACCCAGGTCTCCTACATAGATGTGAAAATCTGTTGCTTTCAAAATATGTAAAAATCATCAAACTGTTTACCAAAAAAATACCAATTTAGGCAAATCACGCCAAACTGTGCTGCGCACAACGGGGAAATGTTTTTATGAACTTGTTCATTTTATCGAGGCTTCATTTTAGTGTTCCCAACAGTCCTATCAAGAGAAAAAGTACAAAATAATTTTTACTTATGAAAGAATTATGGCCGACTTTTTCTAGCTTTTGAGAAATACCCATAAAAGAAATTAGTTTCAAGGATGCACATCCATTCTTGTTACGGTTTTAATAAGTAATCCAAAGGGATTCGTCAAGTGAAAGGAACAGATTTTTTTTTTTTATGTCACAGGGCCACCTCTTGGTCCTATGTCACTTGCGATCAAATGATAGTCACCTTGGAAGCACCCAGATCTAAGCAATTTTTGGTGCATCCTGGACTATTCAGTCTGACCGCACTTTATCTCATCAGGAAATCAAGCTCTGTGCTTGCAAAGAAAATGCCAGGATTATTTGTCACCAATTACACAAAGCCGAGAATTGATCTTACATATAGCTATAACCACGTTCTGTAAGCACTCACTCCTAAATTTACAAGGCTGCCACTTCCTGTAGTATGTCTATTCCAAAAGAGTTTGTTGTGCACATTTATCCAGAGATATCAGTTTGACTGTAGCATCAACTTGTTTGAAATAAGTGTCTGTTCCTAATTTTCAAACAACATTCTCAAGTCCTTAGCTTTTTCATGACCAAAGAAATAAAAAGCAACCCGAAAGTAGGGTTGCTGTTTCTCTCCCATTAAAATACGCGCGCGTGCACACACACACACACACACACACACACACACTGAACTGACCTCATCTACAGTAATAAAAGTAAAATATGCTAATTAGATTAGACAGCTTAACAGCCTTTTGGATGTCATTCCGGATGTCCTTCTAGATAAGCCACCATGGTGAGGGCTGAGGCAGAGGTTGTTAGAGGCAATCAGGCAGGCAGGCAAGCAGTTAGGGGTGACCAGACAGGCAGGCGAGATGTTAGGGGTGATCAGGCAGGCAGGCAAGCAGTTGGGGGTGATTAGGTAGGCAGGCAAGCAGTTGGGGGTGATCAGGCAGGCAGGCAAGCAGTTGGGGATGATCAGGCAGGCAGGCAGAGTGGTTATGGCTAACCAAGCAGTCAAGTGAGTGGTTAGGGTTGATCAGGCAGACAGACGAGTGGTTAGGGGCAATAAGAGAGGCAAGCAAATGGTTAGGGGTGAGCAGGCAGGCAGGCAGGTGAGTACGATTAGGAGCCAGTAGTCCCCGATTGTGAGAGGGTACAGGCCAGACTGACACCACCCACATACACAAATTTCATGCTTGGGGCCTCTAGTCCTATATAATAAAAGCCTAAGCTGTTAAGTGTCCAATTGTCTGGTCGGCCATTCAACCAATCAAAGTATAATATGCTCATGATATGCTAAGTCAGCTCAACTGATCGCTATGACGTGCACTGACCACCAGGGGGCAGCCAGTCAACTGGTCAACCAGTCACTATGATGTGCACTGGTCGCCAGGAGGCAGGTGCTCCAACCAGTAGGTTAGCTTGCTGCTGGGGTCCCGCATTTGGGACTCAGCCAGAAGGGCCAGATACGCTCTGGGGCCCTCCTGCAGTCCCTCCTTGACTAGCCAACCTTCTATGTCCCTTTCTGGCCTAATCATGCACCAATGGGGTCCCTGGGCCTTGCCTTTGCTCTCTCTCAATCTGGGATCCCTCAGAGGATGTAGGAGAGCATCTTTCAGCCAGATCTCACTCAACACAGGAGCTGCCCCTGGTGGTCAGTGTGCCCCCACAGGGGGAATGCGGCTCAGCCAGAAGCCAGGCTCATGGCTGGCAAGCCCAGAGGCAGTGGTGGGAGCCTCTCCCACCTCCATGGCAGTTGGACATCCCCCGAGGGCTCCCAGATCACAAGAGGGTGCAGGGAGGGCTGAGGGGCGCCCCCCCCCCCAAGTGCACAAATTTCATGCACCAGGCCTCTAGTTAATTAAGAAGAAAACAGTATCTATATTATAGTAATGATCAAAAGGAACCTCTTAAGATCTTATTTACTTAATTTCAAAGGTAATGAAGTGGATTGAAAAGTGCTAAATCACAGGTCAGAAGAACTAGAGTTTATTCTTATATGTAGGTCTCAGTTTCTCAGTGTGTAAAATGGGTGAACTGTCCTGCCTAGTACACAGCGTTGCTCTAAACAGAAGACAAATATGAACTTACACCTTAAGCGGTTGAATTTAGGTCATGTTCCCACTTCACCAAATGTCATGGAAGGTGTGAAGATTTGCCAATTCCATTATACTGAACAAAATACAGAGGTTTGGAATAACTCAGAATCATTTGAAGATGCTTAGCTAAGAATTATAGAATATGCTTTCCATTAACTATACTTCCTAGGAACTCTAGCATGAGAGGTCTTAAAAAATGGGGTGAGCTAGTGAAGGTTGTTTTCTATAGCTCAGATCATGTTTGTAAATCTAGTTTACAGAACCACCTTCTTAGAGATGCAGACAGTGGAGCAGAGACAGATCAAAATCCTACCCTGTAGATGGGTGCCAGTGATGGCATTGTCTTATGCAAAAGGTATACTTACTAGGCCCAGTTACAAAGTTGTAACTAATAACTCTGGAACAGGAAATAACCAGCTTGGCCCAGCTGGTGTGCCTCAGTGGTTGAGCACTGACCTCTGAACCAAGAGGTCACAGTTTGATTCCCTGGGGAGGCTCATTCAGGAGACAGCCAATCTATGATTCTCTCTCTTATCATTGATGTTTATGTCTCTCTTCCCCTCTCCCTTCCTCTGTCTGAAATCAATTTAAAAGCACAAACTTTTTTTTAAAGAAAATAACCAGCTGCATAGTGAATTGTCCTTTTACTAGTATGTTCTCACTTAGAAAATAATGACCTAAGGGTAGAACTTGAACCACAACAGTACCAACTCTGTTCTTAGATAAATTCATAGTTGGATATATATATGTACACACACACACACACACACATATATATACATACACACACACACACATATATTATATAAACATATATATGTATATGTATACACACACACTAGAAGCCTGATACACAAACTTGTGCACGGGTGGAGTCCCTAGGCCTGGCAGGTGATCGGGGCCAGATGGCCAGAAGGGAGGGGCCATGGAGGTTGGCTGTGGGAGCATACTGACCACCAGGAGAAGCTCCTGCATTGAGTATTTGCCTCCTGGTGGTCAGCATTATAGATGGCCAGCAGGGGAGGGCAGTTGGGGGAGACCAGGTTTGCAAAGGGCGGCAGTTGGGGACAATCAAGCCTGTAGGGAAGGGCAGTTAGGGGTGATAAGGCCGGCAGAGGGGGGAAGTTGGAGGCGACCAGGCCTGCAGGGAAGGGTATTTGGGGGGTGGGGTGAGGAGGCAGGCCTGTAGGGGAGAGTAGTTGCGGGGACCAGGCTTGCAAGGGAGGCAAACCGCTGGCAGGGGAGCAGTTAGGCATCAATCAGGCTGGCAGGGGAGTGATTGGGGGTAATCAGGCTGGCAGGCAGATGCAGTTTGGCAATCAGGAAGGCAGGCAGGCAGTTGGGAGCCAGCAGTCCAGGATTTTGAGAGGGATGTCCAACTGCCCATTTAGGCCCAATCATACCGGGCAGTCAGACATTTCTCCAGGGGTCCCAGATTGGAGAGGCTGCAGGCTGGGCTGAGGAACACACCTCCCTATGCATGAATTTGTGCACCAGGAATCTAGTATTGATATATTTCTACTAGATATAAATCTACTAGGATTTTTGAGATCCAATTAAAGAAGCATTTTTCAAAGTACGTTTTTTAGAGCACTAGTTGTAAACAAAATTATTAGATGCTACAAAAAAGTTTTAGAAATGCTGGTTTAATCAACTTTAGGCTTCTGTAAAATAATTTCTCAAAAGTGCTTTATTACACATCAGTATCAAAGAAAAGAATATAGTGTGCAGCGTTGCTGAAGTACATTAGAACACAGAGAGCTTTTTTCTCACTTGAGCCTGGCATTCTATAAAAATTACATTGTAGGGAAAACTGAATCAAAGGACATTTAAAATCTATGTAACACAGACAGGCCACCTGTCTGAAATAGTCAGGGACTATATTTATTCCTGATGCACACTCTAAAGCGGTTTTGTGGCTAATGCAAACACCTGCCACAGGTTCTAGATGTGAAATGTGACTCTAGATCAGTGGTTCTCAACCTGTGGGTCGCGACCCCTTTGGGGGTCTAATGACCCTTTCACAGGGGTCACCTAAGACCATCGGAAAATGCAGATATTTACATCAAGATGCATAACAGTAGCAGAATTTCATGGTTGGGGGTCACCACCACATGAGGAACTGTATGCAAGGGTCGTGGCCTTAGGAAGGTTGAGAACCACTGCTCTAGATCTATACATATTTTAAAAATGGATAGCAATCAGATATTTTAAAAATGGATAGCAACCTGAATATTTACTATCTGCTTAAGGATACAAGGACAATGAGTTGGATAAAGTATTTCTTAAAACATTATATAAACCCATTATGGGGTTGGGGAAGTTAATATAAATAATAAGCTCAGAATGATGAATGGCTAAGAGCATGCAAGGTTTGTAATTGGAAGTGGAAGGTTCTCTGCTTGTTTCCTTTTATTCAGCCTTGAACAATAACTGACCAAGGATCAGGCATTTGGTGTGTTAGAAGAGGCAGACACAAGTGACACTTGGCCCATGCCTTCCAGGAGATGATAGTCTGGACAGTTTTCATAGGAGAGTGATGAATGCTATGAGATCACAGAGGACAGGGCACAGAAATCTCAGATAATCTTACTATATATTTTTTACATATATATTTTTTTATTTTCTACAGAGAGGAAAGTAGAGGGACAGAGAGCCAGAAACATCTTTGAGAGAGAAACACTGATTAGCTGCCTCTTGCACACCCCCATCAGGGATGCACCTGTGACCAAGGCACATGTCCTCAACTGGAATCAAACCCGGGACCCCGAAATCCCCAGACCGATGCTCTATCCACTGAGCCAAACCGGTTTCGGCAGAAATCTCATAATTTTAAACTAAAAAACGAAATTAGTAATATCACCAGGGCTTTTAAACAATCTGGTCCGAGTTACAAGGCTGTTTAATGCATATACGAATTGCACTCAGCTGTTATTAGTAGCAACAAGACTACAGTTTGTTTGGTTTGGAGTTGTTTCATTAAAGCTGCCTTTATATTTAACAAATAGATACAGGAGGACAGTGCCGAGTTTACAATGAAGATACATTTACTCCAGAATTGCTTTGCTGCTATAATTCTCCATAAATATTAAACAACTCAGAAGCTAGTCTCCGCTCATACATTCCCCTGATTCAGAATCACTTTGCCCCTTGGGTCCTGAAAGTACCAAGAGACGTCAAAGCACACTAATTTAGGTTTTGCAAATTTATGCATGGCCTTAATTTTTTGAACTCAACAAATTTAGAGGAATAAATATTCACAGGCTTGTGATTTTTCATAGACATAATTTGGCTAACCTGCATGAATTGAGAAATCTTATCTTCATTAGAGGATTTTGGTTCTAAAGTTTTATGATGTCCATCAAGTTTAGGAGCTCAGAAATAAAAGTTTATTCTCTAGAAAATTCCAGTGCCAAAGAGGAGAACTTTGCATTTGCAAGGGAGATGTGTGTTAGAAATAGGAATATGGGTGATACTTTCTGTTAGATGACTATGTAATTTTTCTGGGGCTCCCCATCTTCATTGCAAAAATACATGTTATCCTCAACACACATGTGATTGAATGCTACAACTTAGTCGGAGGGTGGGGGTGGTGGTGATTTGAATGTTTCATTATTTATTTGGATGAATATTTGGAGAATTCAAGGAGTTGAAAAGGAAATCCTGAAAGTGACAAGACCATGGGATAGGGAGGGAACACAGGAGGCTGTAACCATTTTATACATGTGACAACATGCCGACATTTGCCAATTCCCAATGCCTCTACATGAGTATTTCTTGCATCGCTCCTCTATGATTGTTATCTACTCAAGAAATTAACCATCTGATTCATTCATTCAACAAATAATTTGTTGAGAGCCTACTATGTGATAGATACCAGCAGAAAAATGGAGACAGAAACATCATCCCTGCCCTCATAGAGTTTATGTTTTAGATATGAACGAGAAATAATTGGAGATCTGGTATAGGCTGTTTACAAAGACAGAGGGAGGGAGATGGGTGGTTAAGTTGGACTGGTAACTGTGGAGGTGGGCTGCCGTTAGTACTGAATCAGTAAGAAAAGGTAATTCTGTGCCGATAGGAACTATCTCATTGTTGGTCAAAATAGAGTTTAATTTAAGCATGCACTGGCCGTGGGCCACAGAGCCCATGCGATGTCTCCTTTTCTCTTTAGTTGCAATGCCAAGTTCACCTGCCTTTTTCTTTGATTCCCTCTAGTATATGACTGCTGCTGCTCCTATGCAAGGGACCTACATTCCCCAGTACACGCCTGTGCCTCCGACAGCTGTTTCTATTGAAGTAAGTCTGCCTCTGTCTTCTAAAAGAGGGTCACGGAGATACACATACCGTGGTCCCCATAGCTCAAGGAATCCTGATGTGTGTTTTTTTGTGCTTCTCAGAAATTTGAAATTGCAAGCTCAGTGTATAAGAATATGTTTCAATACTTGGCTATGTCTAGGTTTTCCTTTGCACATAAAATAAGTTAATTTGCTATCGAAGTATGAGGGAAGTGTCATTTTCAAATTTAGAGAAAAGATCAGAGACCAAATCTCTAGCCCATTGTTAAACACAATGCCCATAAATAGGGAGGAGGGCATATTGCAATTCCAGTGCCTTGTGACTCAGAGAGGTCCCCGGACCAGCATTAAAGACACAGTGGGAGCTTGTTCAAAACTGCAAACTCCCATACACTACCCGGACCTCCTGAATCAGAATTGGCATTTTAAAAAATTGAGGTAACATTATGAGAGTTTTAGGGGTGCAACATTATAATTCAGCATCTGTATATACTACATGGTGCTCACCACCAAAATTCTAGTTTCCATCTGTCACCAAATATTTGACCCGTTTGCCCTTCCTCCACCCCCTTCCCTCAGGTAACCATCAATCTGTTGTCAGTATTTATGAGTTTATTTATTTTTGTTTTTTATCCCAAATGAGTGTAATCATGTGGTTTTGTCCTTTTTTCACTTCATGTAGTACCCTCATGATCCATCCATGTTGTCACAGATGGCAGTATTTTTTCATGGCTGAGTAATATTCCATTATATACGTAAGAATACCACATCTTTAATCCATTTGGTGTCTGACAAGTGTTTGGTGCTAGTTTAAGAGAACACTTCATGTAATGTAGGAACCCACAGAGAACCAATTTTTAAATCTTTTATGTGTTCTAGACTTGTAAGGCCCCAAAGAACGTATGTGTTAATGTTAAACGGGTTTTAATAGGATTTTCAGAATTTTAAGACTATGTGATTAAAACCCATTTTTCTTGCTATATTTAGCTGTCAAAAATAATATATGACATGATAAAATTATGAACCTGAACATTTAAACATAAATCTCTAGCACCTATTTACATTTCTCTATCTCAATACCAAAGGTATTAATCTACAGAGTTTGAGCATTTTGATGACTACAAATAATGAGACACATTCAGTAGTGTGGCTTATTGAAAACAACGTAATTAAGTTAAATCTCTGATTTAAAAAAGTTTTTATGAAAAAAAATAGAAGAACACTCTGATATATTGCTTTTAACTTATGTTTATTCAGGAAAAGCACTGATTCATTTTCTAGGTAAAACACTCACTGAAATTCACCAATATCCATACAACTAAATACTAGTGGAAGGTTCAGGAAAACACTAGTATTAGGAAGAAAAAGAGAGAGTTAATAAAGGGAGAATTTTCAGATTTTGAGGACCTCAGGCATCTCTTGTGGCAGAGTTGACCAGGAACATTTGAAACTCTATATTGCTGCAGGTGTTCAAGGCTCTAAGTGAAACCATGAGAATATATTCAGAAAGATGCCCTTTTTAGGCCTAATAATTACCTAGTAAAACTACCTGTGCCTCTCTGGGAACTAATATGTGTCCCTAAAGGGACCACCTTCGGAAATTAATTCTTGTGGGCATCTGGGAGGTTCAAGAGAGTGGAAAGGAGCAAATCAAAATTAAGGATATTTGTTTGACTCTTTATCTGAAAACTTTAAATGAATTCCAGGTCTTATGGTGGAAAACAAAAACAAATGGCTGAAGGGAAACCTCCTTAACAGTATTCTTTTACAAGAATTCCAAACTTTAATGTAGATGTTTATGCAGGTCAGAGTCCACTGCTTTGCCAGATCATATAGACACGGTACAATGCACTATCCCAATAAAATGCTAGAGTATACAATTTTCTGTAGAAACCCTGCATGAATTTTTTAAAATAAATTAACATTCAGTGTGGCTGCATACAGTATGGTTAAAGAGTAGTAAGTCTGAGCAAAATGGTTTCTGACCATTTGCTCCAAGGTCATGATAGCAAGGCTTTCTGGGTGCTCATTGAGGTGCATTTCTTAGCTCTTCACCACACATGCTCCGTGGTTTTGCTTTGAGGGGTTTTCTCTCAAGTCCATCCGGAAGAGGGCTCTTAGCTGAAGCCAGTAAGACTTTGTGTTCTTATTTCCCTCTTTAGGGTGTTGTTGCTGATACCTCTCCCCAGACAGTGGCACCTTCATCCCAGGACACCAGTGGTCAGCAGCAACAGATAGCAGTGGACACATCCAACGAACACGCATCTGCATATTCTTACCAACAGTCTAAGTAAGTTCGAGCTACACTAAGCTCTTTCCTTTTCTAAAGATCAATTATCTTGGCTTTACTCACTCACGTTGCACCTGTTAGCTTTTGCTGCAATACAGACCATCTCAGACTTAGGGACAAGCATGTATTTCGTTCATAATTATGTGGGTTGGCGGTTTGAGCCTCAGGTGGAACTTTCTCAAGCATCTGGAACAGCTGCAGGTCATGTTTGCAGCTCTCCTTCTGGGTGTTGGGTGAGTGATGGGAGCATTTGAGCACACATTTTGGATCCTCCAGCAGGCTTCTTCACATGGAAGACTCCATTTATAGAACAAGGGAGGAAACCCAAATGAGCAACATTTTAAAAAAATGTATTTTTGCTGATTTTAGAGAGGAAGGAACAGGGGGAGAGAGAAATATCAATGATGAACGAGAGGGAATCATTGCTTGGATGCCCCCTACTGGGAATTGAGCCCTCAATGCAGGCCTATGCCCTGACAGGGAACTGAATGGTGACCTCCTGGTTCACAGGTCCATGCTCGACCACTGAGCCAAAGAAGTCAGGCATGAGCAGCATTTTTCAACTCTGATTGGGACTTATTTGCTGCTGCCCATTTGGCCAAAGCATGACACATTAGCAAGCTGGAACTCAGGAACATTGCAGCCATTTTTAAAAAAGATCTGTCATATATAGTTTGGAAAAACACAATATTAGAGTTTTTCTAAACTATACATGAACTAAGTAGTGAGTCTACATTTCGATCCCCATTTACCCAATCAACAATTATGCCTATATATGACAGGGAATATTATAAATGCTAGCAAAAAACCAATGAAAGAGATAGATGTCCCCCTACTCTTGGAGTTTATTTTCTACTAGGAATAGACTAAGAAACAGAATTGTAACGCAGACTGCTTAAAAAGATTCTTGTAGAAAGTGACTGCGTAGATACCCAAGATTTGTATCAGGGATGGTCTCTCATGTAGACCTGGTATGTAAGATAATTAGAGGCCAATCTTGGAGAAAAAGCATTCTAGACAGGACCAACAGAAATGCAAAGAGCTGGAGTGGGGACCACAGAGGTAAGAACTGTAGGTGATGAAGTTTAATTTCTCTAGCCTCTGTGTCCTTGAATATTTGACTTTGTGTTGAGTAATTATTCTTGGTTTTGTGCTAAGTAAGTTAGGAAACCTTTGGAGAGATGGAAGGGAAGAAATGACAGAATTTTGTTTTTATTTTAATGACTATTACCAATGCACCCTGAGTAGAAAGGGATATGCATTTTAGGATCGATTTCAGGATGCAGAATCCTACCTCTTGTATTGTCTAGAACCCCTTCTCCATTCCCTGTCGGATTAAATCAGCTGTAGCTTCCCCTACTTATCAGCTCATAATGAGATGTTATTTCTTTCTCGGGGTCTTCCCGCCTTTTCATTGTCTGATGTGATAGGGAGACTCTCATCATCCACCTCCATACCCTGTTTCACTTGTAGTATCGAATGCTTGGTACTATGCTAAGAAACAGAACCTGTGCCCTCAAGGATTTACAGTGTAATATGGGATTGAGATCTACATATAGATAAGATAAACAGACTGCAAGGAAGAAAATGAACAGGGCTCTTTTTAAAAGGAAAATAGGAAGTTATAGAAGAATGCACTGAATTTTTCGTGGTTGTGACAACAAACTGTCTTAAAGGAAGGATCAAGGTTACGGGGTGGGAAAACTCAGAACATTTCTTTGAGAAATAGATGCAGAGTAGTAGAATAGTGTAAAAAGGCAGATTGGACCCAGATTCTCATATCAGATGCGATACTGAGGTACTCAAACAGAATTTTCTTTGTGTGTCCTTCCAGTTGAGATAGGACTGTTTCCAAATCCATTGTCTATTACTGCAATGGTTCAGACAAAGGGAACAGAGTTCTGAAGTAGGATCATGGTAAGTGTAATAATGGTGGCGAGTTGGGAGGTAGATTGAAGAAAGAAAAAAAGGGATCAGGCTTTTAAAAGTTCAAGCAATACTGTGGAGTTATTGATGCCACTAACCAACAGATGAGACTGAATTATTCTTATAATGAGTCCATTCAAAGAAGCTTTGAAATATTTGAGGAAGTCTGAATCTGACCTCATAAAACTAATGGCACCATGATTATGTGCCCTGAGCCATGGATTCTTATGGTTGATAGAGCGCTCCACCGGTAATAAATATCAAGACTAGAAGCCCTCCATCCTTGTCCTCAAAAAGGTAAGGGATGTCCTCGTTTGAGGGAATTTTCTTTTGCACTCACATAGGACCCTGTGTTATAGAATGTTCCACAGGGAGTGCTCATTGCCACAACATGACAGATGAAAGCACCCTGGAACATTTCAAATGCGTGACGTGGGAAAACCACTTGCATTTGCCTTGTGGACATTTCTTTAAACCTGGAGAGAAAATTTCAACAGGTTTATACTCTCAGTTTCTTTTTTTTAACAGTGTTACTGTGAGGGTCGCCAAAGGAGGAATGCATGAGACCGAAAGGGTAAATAATTATGAATTTATTAGGTCCTCTGGAAAACCAGATGGGCTGAACCTCAGAATGGTGCCAGGGATGGGGAGTCAGATTTTAAGGATTGTAGGCAGGCTTTTTCTGGATGGATTATCTGGACTGTAGGCGGCAGATAATGGTCTCAGCAAGTGGAATGTGATCTAACTCAGTGGTTCTCAACCTTCCTAAGGCCGTGACCCTTGCATACAGTTCCTCATGTGGTGGTGACCCCCAACCATGAAATTTTGCTACAGTTATGCATCGTGATGTAAATATTTGTGTTTTCCTAGGGTCTTAGGCAACCCCTGTCGCGACCCACAGGTTGAGAACCGCTGATGTAACTTAAAGGGACTGTTTCTTGTGACAAAGGTCAGTTCCAGGGGAGGGGTACTGATCAATTATTTGATCAGACCTAACATTGTAGCATTGTGTTTTATGGAATAGGGATGAAGGTCGTGTCTTCCATAGTTACTTACTGCTGAGGGGGAGGCGAGGTCAGAGAGGGATGGACGTTGAGAAATCTATACAGTGTCCCAGCGACTCCAGTCAAGGATGGAGGGGTAGGCGTTAGAGCAGCGTGATTACCCCAAGAGACCGGTGGGCGAAGGCTTGAAAGCAGTCCTGTTGAGTGACTTGGGGGGTCAAAGCTGGTCCTGAGGCTGCCACCGCGTCACCTGTCTGGTTTTGCTGCTTTTCAGGGCCTGGAGCTGAAATACAATTGAGGCCTAGATGTTATCTGGAGGCAGGAAAAGATCAGGGGTCTCAACTGCCTGGCTGGTGAGAGGAAAGGGGAGTGCAGGTTCTTGTTTTCCCCCTTGCTAAGCACCCAGAGCTTTCTGCCCTCTGAGTTTCTGAGCCCACTGTCAGGGGTCTGGGCACAGGAGCAGGTTGTGATGGTGTCTAGAGGTGGCTATTTCCTGAGTACAAGCAGGGCTTGTAACCTGGTGGATCAATTTTATTATTATTAAAGTAAAAGGTAGAACAATGAGAATTATGACAAATGGTCTGGTGGCAGAAAAGAGATGTTGGTTTGGAGGGTTGTAGTCTAATCCACCAAAGTGAGGTTTATTCTCTTACCTTCCTTTGTTCTTGGGTGTGGTCGGAAAATGGTACTAACTAGACTCTTGCTGTCTCCCCGAATAGGGTGATGTAAGCTATCTACCCTCTGGCTGGGCAGGAAAAATGCAAACCACTTACCCTCAAGTGGCCTGGGTTTAGGTTTACTCGAAGGCTGCAAACTGCTGTTGAACTATCTTCCCTGTTTGCCACTGCTTGTCCTGGATTACGGGCCTGTGTATATAACTTCCCTTTAACATTTCTCCTGACAAACCTTTTTACAATTTTAGCTCGTTTTCATTTCCCCTCAAAACCATACCTTCTTTTACTGAAACCATACAACTTCTTGCCAATTTAATTAGAATTCTTAACTCTTAGAAATCTTAATTTTTCAATGACAACCAAAAAGTAACCTACCAGCATTTCTTACATTGACACTTATGAACACTTTCAAGAAACATACCTTCAATAAAGCATAAGATATTATGTGAACAGCCGAAACCTGGTTGGCTCAGTGGATGGAGCATCGGCCTGCGGACTGAAGGGTCCCGGGTTCAATTCGGTCAAGGACATGTGCCTTGGTTGCAGGCACATCCCCAGTGGGGAGTGTGCAGGAGGCAGCTGATCATTGTTTCTAGCTATCTCTCTCCCTTCCTCTCTGTAAAAAAAAAAAAAAAATTAATATATTAAAAGATTACGTGAACAGTTCAAAATCTACTTTAGCTTTTTAAAAAATATATATATATCTAAGTTTATCATTTAACCTAGAAATGCTCCAAAGCTTTTAAGTTACCAATTAGGCACATGAGGCTGGAGAAAAGGTAGAGGGGGAGCAGACCCCACAGCCTCTTCTAGGACTGCAGCCTCTGGCTGCTTAGATTTATATTGATTTTTTTTATTACAGAGAGGAAGGGAGAGAGAACCATTGATCAGCTGCCTCCTGCACACCTCCCACTGGGGATGTGCCCACAACAAGGCACATGCCCTTGACTAGAATCGAACCTGGGACCCCTCAGTCCGACGCTCTATCCACTGAGCCAAACCTGTCTTGACTGGCTGCTTGGATTTAAAACGGACACATTTTTCCTCAGAAAGAACATGTTAAGGTTTCAGGGTAATGATTTCTGATAGTAGCAGCACTGCTAACTAAACGCTTGCAGTAAGGAAAGTTGTTCCTTGGGAAAGGGGTGTGTGTCTGGTGAGATGCAGTGTAGATGTGAGGGGGCAAATGGCCATGAGACTAACCCATCCATCCCTGTAAGAGACTGAGGATGACAGAAGAAGTGGCCCAGTGTCATTGCCAAAGGAGATCAGCTTACCTGCCACCACCGCTGTTCCCCAAGGCTCTGTCCTGGTGATGTAGGGGCCGGTCCCACTTGGAGGGGCTACACTCCAGTCTGATTTCACGGGGCCTTCCTTGCACACCTGGGGCAGGACTTGGCACAGGGTCCTTCCTTATTGCATGTGTAGCTTGGGCCCACAGGAAGCGTCGCCTCTAACTTACGTTGTCCGGAGGATGGTGGTTTCGCTTGGGATTCCTGAGAGTGCTGGCTGGGAGCTGAAAGGTCTTCTGGGCCTCAGCCTGATCTCGCCTTGGTTTTGGGGTCTCCTCGTCTCTATTAAAGACGTTAAAAGCCAGGTTAATGAGGTCATTTTGAGGGGTTTGTGGACCTGTGTCTATTTTTTGACATTTGTGGCATATGTTGGCGTATACAATGGTGTTTAGAAGGAAAGATTCTCTCTGGGAAGCTGTGGTGGAAGGTGGGAAATTTCTGTAAAGTCTCCATGAGGCAGAGGGTCGGGGTGGGGAGAGCTGGGATTTTGTCAGGGCCTTGAGTGGTTTCATGAAATTTGTCATAGTTGACCACCTTATGGGCAGCTTTTTTGAGTCCAGCAATGGGACACATGATCATATTGCTGTGGAGTCAGTGCCCTGGAAAATTGACTTGATAGTCCCACCTCAGGGCAGTTAAGGGACGACACCAGTGCCCACTGTGTTGGCTGCCCTGTCCTGTCCATGGAGGGCATCGGCATGGTCCTGAGCTGTGAGCCAGATGCACTCCTTTTCTTCTGGTGACAGAGGATGACATAGATGTCATGCCAGATCAAAGGACCAGGTCACCTCCTCAAATTCCGTGGTAATTGTGGTCGCTTCAATAGAAAAAGACCCAAGCCCCTCTCAAACTGTGGGAGGTCAGACATGGAAATGGGATGTGTACCCACACAATACGCTCAGCCCCCGCCACCTTGCAGAGGTAAGGAGGTCGAGGAAGAGGTACATAGATGGAGGGGGAGGGGTCATCTAGTTAGAGAAGGGACATAAGGTGGGTTCGGGGGATCCAAAGAGGAATGGAGAACCCAGTGATTGGAAAGGTTGAAGGGAGGACCTGACAGGTCAGAAGCCTCAGGGGGTAAAGGCCCAGGGTTGGCAAAAGGCGGCTTTGAGTGGAGAAGGAGGATTTGATAAGAAGAGCAAGTTTGACTGAGAGGAGGACTTTTACAATGTGTAAAGGCCTGGACAGAGGGGATCTCTGACCATGTTTCATTGTGCTGACAAATGGTTTTAAGTCCCAGGGAACAGTAAAATCTTACGTTCTAGCCGAGACCGGTTTGGCTCAGTGGATAGAGAGTAGGCCTGCGGATTGAGGGGTCCCGGCTTTGATTCCTGTTGGGGGCCTGTACCTTGCTTGCAGGAGCATCTCCAGTGGGGGCCGTGTAGGAGGCAGCTGGTTGATGTTTCTTTCTCATCGATGTTTCTGCCTTTCTATCCCTCTCCCTTCCTCTCTGTGAAAAATCAATAAAATACAGTGGTACCTCAAGATACGAATGCCCTAACATACGAGATTTTTGAGATACGAGCAACATTTGAGATAGGCTGCACACGACCCACCATTTTACCAAGACTCAAGCGTCTCAGTTTCCCACACCTCAAGGTTATGGAACGAATTAAACTCGTATCTCGAGGTACCACTGTATATTTAAAAAAAAAAAAAAAAAAACTTACGTTCTATTCTCAGGCCAGGATAAGTAATTTAGATTGTGGACAAGGCGCTCTGGCCAGACCTCTGTGGAAAGGTCGAGCATGTTAAAGTTACCGCCAAGACATTCAGTGTTTTGTTTGTTTGGTGTTTATTTTTTGGGGGGGTGGGGGGTGGGGAGGGAGGAGAGAGTCAGAAAAAGAATTCCCCGTGGTGCAAATTAGGAAGAGGAGGTAAGCAGCAAAGGAGACTCCCTGGGGAACTAGACTACAAGGAAGGACTTGCTACCTTCTCCTCAGCTCCAGAGAGAGGAAGACGGCCTCATCCTCGTGGCAGGTGTCCCCTGCAAGGAGCAGGACTGCGGGACCTGCTCCCAGGGCTGAGGCCGGACTAGAGAGGGTTTGAGGCCTAGTGCTAGGTCTTTTGTCTGAGATGGCAAATCAGATCTGGAAGGCTGGTCCAGTTGTCACTTACCAGAGAGGACATGAGCAGGTGTCAAGTGTGAAAAGCGAGGTCCCCGATCCTGCCTCCACCTTGGCTGGCTCCGGAGGTCCTTTAAGGAAGGAAGGCCTAATTGAGGCCGGAGGTCCTATAATTCGTGTAGGACTCCAGGGTAAGCCCCGGTCAAACTGCTGCTGCCTACTACTTTAGAGTAGCATACTCGAGGCTGAAAGGGATAAAGAATTAGGAATTCATTAAGTCATCTAGAAAACTAGATAAACTGAGCCTCAAAATGGCACCAGCAGCCATGGACAGGGACTCAGAGATTTTAAAGGACTGCAGGTGGAGAATCGTCTGGATGGGCCCGGATGCTAGAAAGTCCCAGAGAGGAAGGATAATGGTCTGGCGAGTGGAATGTCATCTATAAGGGAATGGGAATGTGGGTCTTAAAGTGCTCTCAATGTCAGTTCCCAGGGGAGGGGATGTCCATTCAATTATTTGATCAGACCTAACAGCTACAAAGTGCTAGGAGCTTTGGACTTGCAATAGCAACAAAATAAAATATTGAATGGAAACAAAGAGTAGCATCCTAAGTCCAATAAATAAGCGGAGGACAATCATTTCTGAGATCTCCTCAAGGAAGAGATTGAAGGTGACGCTCTTATTGGCAGCCAGGGGGAGCTGACCTGTGTCACGGTAAGCCAGGAGGAGGTTTTTCAGAACCATTCAAGGAAGACACTGGAAAGTGAGCCTAAGCTTTTGGGTCACTCTAACACCTGGGTTCTTTCTAGTCTATAAGCAGCACCAGGGAAACGTTCAGAGATGCAAGAGCACCTACAGAGGCATTTATTAAGGAAGCATTCATTAGGAAGAAGGCATACAAAATTTAGATTCTACATTATACTTATAAAGGCCACCAAAATCTCTATAACAGTCTTGTTTAGAGGTTTTTTGTGTGTGTGTATATCTTGGTCTCAAAAGTTATGGGCCACAAATTTCTCTGCATAACTGTTATCTTTTCATGTAAGAGTGATGAGTATTTCTAAAATATTTTTGACAACCCATGTTATCTCGAGGACTCTATCCAAATTTCACAAACGGCCGGCCGCTCATTTCCATCATCATTAGGCTAATTGCCATGCACTTACTTCCATCAGGCAATCCATTTCTAACCATCATTATGTTAATTGAGATATGGATAGTTGAAAGTGCTGGTACAAACCTCTGGCCTTTCTTATTAAAGGGCGGCTGACCTCCTGTGGGGTGTGAAATTCTGATTAGGGGAGTTGAGCGCCCCTGAAAAGCAGTTTAAGCCTTCACACATGTTTAACATCGTAATGTCTGCTACATACCAAAGTTATTCTAAAGTAAATTAGAGTCACAGCACAAGGCCAGCAGGATAAAAGATTGAGGAATAAAAATGATATGCATATGAACAAAGAGGTTATATTTGGGATCTATGTCAGCAAATATTTTAATATTCCCAATTCTACTTTCCAAGCTGGAAAAAAAAAAAAAAAACAGGTCTTAACCTTTGTATTCATGTTTTATTTTTTCTCCCATTGTTAAAAGGGACTCTGAATTCTAATCCCAAAAGACAAAAAAAAAAATTATCTGAGGTTTATTTTGGAAGTTCCATGGAAATTCCAGGTCCTGTCCAAGTTATTCGCTTTCCTTTGTGCTATATGGGAAATCTTAAAAACAAGTAGGACTTACGCATCTCTCCAGAAGCATTAGGTTCTAATATACAAAATCCCAGCCCTTGATTCAAATGCCTTCTTTGTCACAGATTGGTTGTCATTCAACTTTTGGGGCTTCCTTTTCCTCTTAAAGTGAGAGATTAAATTGCTCTCCAAAGAATGTAAATCAGATCTCTGGCACCTAAGGAGGATTAATCACCATTCCCTTAAGTGGGGTGGGGTGGCCAGAAGCAGTGTTGGGAAACACAGCTTTAACCTAAAGTGAAAGGTTTTCTTAGTTGCAGTTGTCCAAAGCTATTAACATGCAAATGGCTGTGACCTTCTAGAAACAAAGAATTTCAAATGTTTTACTTCCTGAAAGATTCCTGTGCCCTGCCCTCCTCCTTTGGAATTTTAAGAGTTATTATTTAACATTTTAGATTATTAAAGAATTGAACCAAGTGGTGTGTGTTGTTTTTTTGTCCACAGGATGATGGTATTGATAGTAATTTAAAAGTTTTAAACTTTTTTTTTTTATTGGATACCCTTCATGGCTGGTGCCCTAAAAACATGCATTGCTTGCCTCTGGGTAACTCAGAATTGGGAGGCTAGTATGCAATTTTTTCCTAAACTCTGGACCTCTTCACATGGCATCATGTAAGGATAATCTGTCAAGAATGTCATGGGGGGGTATTAGATAATCTCTAAGACTTCTTCCTGCTCTAAAAGTCTACAATTCTAAGTTATGTTTTTCTACTTCCTAATATAGTCGTTACTTTTTCTTATACTGAGTGGCCAGATCATTATGATCTCTGAACGCATAATAATCTGACCTCTAATATATAGAGGCCAAATGCATTAATTCATGCATGGGTAGGATATGGACAGTTGGCCAGCCTGCCTGCTGGTCGAACTCATCCTGGTCAAGGGGACAACTTGCATATTAGCCTTTTATTATATTGGAAAAAACACTGAGTGGCCAGATTATTATGTGTTCAGAGATCATAACGATCTGGCCACTCAGTGTATTTGTGTGTGTGTTTTGGGGGTTGGGGAGTTGGAGGATGAGAGGGTTCAAAATGATTGTGGTCTTAAATTCAAACTCCTAGTCTTCCGACACCACACTAACCTTAGAAGGCTCTTATCTCAACCCCCGCACTGCATAGTCTCTTTATGCTTCGATTCTTCTCTGGCTGACTGAACTGTCATGAACACCAATTCCCTACATATTGTAAGTATATTAAAGATGTGTAAATGATATCCTTGACTACCATGCTTACATGTCCTTTAAGCATACAATAGTCTATTCTGTTTGTACAGAACTTTACAGTTTGCAAGTAATGTTCATACCCATGATTTCATTCACAAGAACATCTCTTTTTAAGTTGCAATCACCTTTTTTTCTAAAGCAATCTCACTGTTCAACTTGAAGCATTTTTTTATAATGATCACAGCCTTTAGAAACCTTCTGTTTTTATGGATGATCGGTACAATCCATAATTATTTTAAATAGGCATTTTCACACTTTACTGGGAGAGACAAGGTGCTAAAAAATAGCAACTCTTTCCCCCTTCAAACCTCAGTTAACAGCTATGAAAATGTAAAGAACAATTATTTATTTCTCCTCATTTGTTTTCAGGTAGCAATGAGATGACTTGAAGGAGAGGGCTATTAGAAGCATTGTGTAAGGTTATAAAACTTAGCAATAGCCTAGCTTATAAATATGGATGCTTGAGGACCTGTGCGCATGACATACCTGAGCTGTGAGGGAGGTCTAGGTCCGTGTGGTCCATTGAGCAGCTCTTATAGAGATTCATGCTGTTTCGGGCATTTTCTGCTTGATGTATAATATCTGGATTGAAGATGGGAGTAGGAGTAAAGTATAGATGCAAAAAGTAAACTAAAACACAAAACCGTGCTAGATAGGTTTCTAGAGATAAATGGAGTAAATCTACACTTTGCAAAGGTATAGAGAGAGATCAAATATACATACACCGTGGTTCCATAACTACTACTACTAAAATCTCCTTTATTGTTGCTGCTATTATGAATATTTTAATTGCATAACTCAAAAAATGTATTCCTGGAGACTTAACCTATTAAATAAAAATGGCTATGTTCAATTTACCAACTAGTTGTTTGCCTTACATGATTCTACGTACAAGTTAATCCACATTCTAAGAGCCGTAGCAGATTCATATGAGGGCATTTTGCAAATTAGGAAAAGCAACTCCTCTGGGTCATTCTAGGTTGATTGTCATATAGTTTGGGGGCTTTTTGTCCATTTGAATAAGACCCGCTTACTTGGGATGAAAGCAGCCCTGCACCAGCGTACACAGGTTGGGGGACAGCCTGCACCAGTGTACATAGGTTGGGGAACAGACTAACGGCTGGAACTGGGCACCACTGTGGTCCCTCAGCTCTGCATCTGTAAGCTGAACAACCTGTAAACCAGACCCAACACCACTGAGGTTCCTCTACTGAATTAAGCAACTGGGCATCACAAGCACCTGCAAAGCACTAAGGGAAGAGGCCTTCACCCACATACATATGACTTCCAGATAGTTTAAAGGTTATTCTTTTATTAGCACACCTCAATGTTATTTAGCAAAATTCTAATCTGTGGGCAGAAAGCTAAGAGTAAAAGTCAACCCACTAGGAACTCCACCCTGCAATACAGATGGAGCAGCAGCAAAAGACATTAATTAGACTGGGCTAGGCAAAGTGGCACATAGCAAAAGAGACATTTGTCTAGGCATTAAACACTATTATGTACACACCACTCTGCCAGACCTCTAGAAGGTATAAAGTCAAAATAAAATATAGTCCCTGAGCCCTAGCTGGTTTGGTTCAGTGCATAGAGCATCGGCCTGCGGACTGAAGGGTCCCAGATTTGATTCTGGTCAAGGACACATGCGCAGGTTGCAGGCTCGATCCCCAGTAAGGGGTATGCAGGAGGCAGCCAATCCATGATTCTCTCTCTCTCTCTCAAATCAAAATATATAATCCCTGCCATCAATAATTTGAAGTCTTCTTGCAAAACAAATAAGGAAACAGTAACTCTAAATGACACACTGGGTCAGATGGACTTGACATTTATAGAACATTTCACCCCAAAGCTGCAGAATGTGCATTCGTCTCAAGTACACATGGGTCATTCTCAAAGATAGATCACATGTTAGGACACAAAACAAATCTGTAAGTTCAAGAAGATTGAAATCAGATCACAATAGAAAGAAAGTAGGTATCAACTACAGTAAAAACATATGGAGGCTAAATAGCATGATATTAAACAATGAGTGGGTTACCAATGAGTTCGAGAAAGAAAAAACTTCCTTGAAACAGACCAAAATTAATGCACAACAATCAAAGCCAATGGGACACAGTAATAGTCCTGAGAGGGAAGCTTATAGCACTACAGGCCTATCTCAAAAAACTAAGTTATAGGGTTAAATAGTTTATTATTTTTAAAGTATAGAAAGAGAATAAGAAAAGCCCAGAGTAAGTAGAAGGATAGAAATAAAGATTAGAGTAGAAATAAACAACAGACTAAAAAAAAAAGTACAAAAGATTAAACCAGTTTTGAAAAGATAAACAAGATTAATGAACCTTTATCCAGACTCATCAAGAAACAAAGAGGACCCAAATAATTAAAATTATAACATTAGTGAAGGAACAACTATGCCAACAAGATGGGCAATGTGGGTGAAATGGACAAATTCCTACAAAAATACAATCTTCCAAAACCGAATCAGGAAGAATCAGAAAACCTGAATAGACCAATAACAGTTGAGGAAACTGAAGCAATAAAACAAAAACAAAACAAAACAAAACAAAAAACCTCCCAGCAAATAAAAAGCCTAGTCTGGACAGGTGAGTTTAACCAAACATTCAAAGAAGAACTAATACCTGTCTTCAAACTATTCCAAAAAAATCCAAGAGGAAGGAATGCTTCTAAGCTCTTTATACGAGACCAGTATTAACCTAATTCCAAAGCCAGCTAAAGACACTACAAAAAAAAAAGTACTATAGGCCGAAATCTCTGAAAACATAGATGCTAATCTTCAACAAAATATTAGCAAATTGGATCCAGCAATACATTAAGATCATAGACCATAACCAAGTGGGATTTATTCCAGGGATACAAGGCTGGTACAATATTCACCCATCAATAACCATGATACATCACATGATTTTATCCATCAGTGCAGAAAAAGCACTTGACAAAATCCAATACCTATTTTTGATAAAAACTCTCAGTAAAGTGGAAATAGACGGATCAGACCTTAACATACTAAAGGCCATATATGACAAACCTAGAGCCAACATCATACTCAATGGGCAAAAACTACGACCGTTATCCCTAAGAACAGGACAGGGATGTCCATTTTACCACTCCTGTTTGACATAGTGCTGAAGTCCTGGTCATAGTGATCAGACCAGAAATAAAAGGCGACCTGGAGTTTGCTGATCACTGCCTTAGTACATTGCTGGTGGGAGTGGAGACTGGTGCAGCCACTGTGGAAAACAATATGGCATTTCCTCAAAAAATTAAATATGGAGCTGCCATTTGACCCAGTGATCCCTTTTCTAGGAATATATCCCTAAGAAACCCAAAACACCATTCAGATTATATGCACCCCTAGTTCATAGCACAATTTGCAATAGCTAAGATCTGGAACAACCCAGGTGCCCATCAGGAAGATATAAACAAACAGTGGTACATCTATACCATGGAACACTATGCATCAGTAAAAAAGAAGGATCTCTTACCTTTGAGACAGCATGGAGGGACCTGGAGAGTATCATGCTAAGTGAAATAAGCCAGTCAAAGAAAGACAAGCATTACATGATCTCACTCATATATGGAATCTAATGAACAAAATAACCTGTTGAACAAAATAGGTCCAGAGACATAGTTGCATGGAACAGACTGTCAATCTCAGAGGGAAAGTTAGGGGAGGGTGGGAAGAGATCAACCCAAGAACATGTATGTATATATGCATAACCCATGGACACAGACAATAGGGTGGTGGTGGGCTATAAGGGGTCAGTGAGAGAAAAAAATGGGACATATGTAATAGTTTCAACAATAAAGATTCCTTTTTTTTAATATATTTTTATTGATTTTTTTACAGAGAGGAAGGGAAGAGGGATAGGAAGTTAGAAACATCGTTGAGAGAGAGAGACATCCATCAGCTGCCTTCTGCCCACCCCCCACTGGAGATGTGCCTGCAACCAAGTACATGCCCTTGACCGGAATCAAACCTGGGACCTTTCAGTCCACAGGCCAATGCTCTATCCATTGAGCCAAACCAGTTTCGGCAAGATTCTTAAAATAAGTGAATAGATTGTTTTTAAAAAGAAGTAGAGCATTCTACACTGCCATTTATCCTGAAAGGTTGAATGAATTCCCCAGGGATTAATTGAACATGTGGAAGGCAGCTAGAATTGAGCTACTTTGCTCGCAGCACCAGCTTCAGGAGGGCTGACTGCTCAGTGAAGACTCCTGCAGCAACATGATGTGGAATAAAGAGCAAAGGGGGGTGACTAGGGTGACAGCAGAAAATGTCAACTCAGAGCCAGATTTCCCACATCAGGGACTGAGGCATTGCTTAATGCTAGGAAGTTATGTAAGATGCCATTAAGTTGTGGACAGTGACAGGAAAATAAATTCCATGCTGCTCTCACACACACACACACACAAAATGGAAACTTTCAAGAAATTGGTATGTAACACCAGAACTGTCTTTTTTAATTAACAAAAAAATACTATCTTTTGAAATTCTACCAACCTACCTTTGGTAAATAGTGCAGACAAAGTACTTTCGGCAGATGTCCACAGATGGTCTATCTTTGGGTTTGCCATGATCAACTGATGTGAAGTTTGGAGATATTTTGTGAAGGAGCTGTCTCAGGATCACGTCTCCATTAACTGGTTTTCAGTATTTCCGGTAAAGATGTCTGTGTTCTCTGTATTGGACAACAGAAATGAATAAAATCATTGTTAAATGTCAGTTTAATGACAGTGTAGTAAGGAGTAGAAATAACACTGGAATCAACTGGAACTTACCCCCAAAGTTATTATTTAGATAACTTTGAGTAAATTAAATAATAAATAATAAAGCAGGGGAGGGAGGAATTTGACATCTTGAGATAAATGAGCAAAGAACATGAGAAGGAGAAGAGAGAGTGAACAAAACTATGGCCCTCTTACCTGCCTTCCTTAGTTTCCTGGGACAGTAGACTAATGTGAACATAGTTGGTGAACACCATGGATAGCATACAATCCGTTGCTTTATCTTAGTATGTAGTTGGGACTCACCCATTTGTTGACTAAGTGAATGATGAATCTCATGGAAGTTCTGAAGGGATAAAATCCCTTAAAGAATTCCTGGGAGAGCTACAACCCAAGCAGGCAATAAAAAATAGATTCCATTCCCCAAGAGGGTATTTTTTATCTGGATAAATTTGTAGTATTTATGACTTTCAAACTGAAAAAAGTATTCTTGACCTATAATATAAGCCTTGTTATTTAATGTGAACACAGTTTCTGCCTCAAATATATATTTCATGTAAAAGTGGCAGATTTGGACCCTTGAATTGGCCCAATATGCTTTTCCAACTTCACTAGTGACTTCTTTATAAAGCGTTTGGTATCTTTTCAGAGGTCTCCCGGGCAAAGAGCATAGAAGGAGATTTCAAAGTTGCTTTGATGTCATAACCACTCTCGTTCAATTGTTTTCGCAGACCATAAACAAGACTGAAGAATGTCTGTCCGAAACTTTGCCTTGAATGAAGAGACTTCATTGAACAAGAAGTTGGCTTCCAGTTCGCACAGGCGTCAATGGAATGCTTTTTTCTTTTTTTTTAATTTTGTACTTTACCCAATGAAAACAAAGCGTTTTGTGTGCTGTGCAAATGGGTCCTTCATGTGGTCTGACAGTTTATTTTTTTGCCATCATTTTTTAAAGTAAAAAAAAAAAAAAAAAAATCCCAGAAGAGGAAAAAAACAACAAAAACAAAACCTGGAAGGCTGACATTTGATCTGGAAGAACATTTGAAGTCAGAATTGACCTGAAGGTGTAGATAGATTTTTTTTTTTTCTTTTTAACAGAAAAATCAGATGTCAAGAGGTGGACAAGCAGAAATGGAAAGAAATTGTCTTCCTCGGTAATTAAGCTACTCTTATTTTTTTTTTCCTTCTTGTTTAAATGTGGGTTGTTTTTTTAATTTTTTTCTTAGAAATATTTAGGTAAGGTTTATCTTGAATCTTAATTGCCTTAATTTTAAGGACGTCAAAGGCTCTCGAGGCAAGCTGTCAACGTCTTGTTAAAAAAAAAAAAAATCAAGAAAGAATTGAAATATTGTGCCAGCTTTGACTGGTACAGAAGCTTAAGACTCTGAGTTTTTAGGGTGAAAAAACTGTACAGTTTAAAAGAAAATGTTTTTCTTCATTTGAAGAAAATTTGTTGATAAAAGAAACCATGGCAACGGCGAGAAATGGAAAAATGCTGGGACTTTCCATGAACTTTGTCTTAAGTGTTGACCCATTCTAGAAGGCTCAAACGTTTTATGGTAAAGTTATTAAGGTTGGTTTAAAACAACTGCATTAGAAATAATGCGTGTTTGGGGGGCAGAATGCAGATTTTTTTAATTTACAAAGCGTGATTGCTAGCAAAAGCATTAGTGCTTTTTATCTGCAGTCTTTTTTATGAGCTTTACAAAGTTTTTAGTCAGCTTTGCTTGTCACATTGCAAAACCTAGCTTAAGAGCATTAAAAACAAAAACACAAAAAACTTAAGTAGATAGGAGCTTATGGTCAAAAGTGCAAAAACAAAACAAAAAAACAAAAAAACAAAAAAAAGCAATAGATAGAGAAATTGTTGACAATTTCTGTAGTCTTTCCTAGTTGTGATCAAATTCAGCCTATGGATGGCCTATTTTATACCAAAGATGAAGTGGCGCCCTATTGCAGTCCCGAAGATAGAGGTCATTTTTCTTTACTTTTCGTTAAAAAAAAAAAA
>PVJN01006441.1:0-21845 GCA_004026805.1 Lasiurus borealis
CCTCCTCCCCCTCCCCCTCCTCCTCCTCCTCCTCCTCCTCCTCCTCATCATCATCATCATCATCATCATATCTCTGATATTGGTTCAATTGATTATGAAGGCAGAGAATTCCCATGGTCTGCCATCTGTAAGATAGAGACTCTGGAAGACCAGTTGTGTAGTTTGAAAGCTTGAGAATGAGAGATGCTGACGACAGGAGAATCTCAATAGTTGGACAGAGAGTTAGCGGGCAAATACTTCCTTCCTCCTCCTTTCTGTTCTACCCAGGTGCCCAGTGGATTGGATGATGCCCATTCACATTGGGAAGGCAGTGCACTTTACTAAGTTTCACAATTCAAATGTTAATTTCTTCCAGAAACATATCCTCAGACACATCCAGAAATGTTCAACCAGAGCTAGTCAAGTTGGTACATAATATTAACTATCACACTTGAGGATAAAACTTAGATTCCCCTGATTACGTTTCCTTCTTAGGTGAGTTTCTCCAGTCTCATGTCTTTAAACAGAAATTAACATTCTAACAACTATCAAAATTGCATTTCTATTTCAAGCTGAAATATTTAATCAGTTGACTACTTAATAGCTGTATTTTGATAACTCCTGGACATTCCAAACTTATACAGCCCCAAACTGAACTCCTGATTTTACCTCCAAAACTTTTTGACTTAGTCTTTTTCTACCTCAGTAAATGACATCATTGTTAACTTAGTTGCTTAAACCAGATTAAACTTGAGACTTAAGGTTGGTTCCTCCCACTCCCCTCGTCCCCACATAAGCATCCATCAACAAACTCTCTATTCAAACACATAATTGTCACCCTCTGCTTCTCCACCACTACCACCTCAGTGATCTCACTATCATTCTCATCTGGTTCCTACATTAGCTCCTACCTGATATCTTTGTTTCCACTCTTGTCTTCTTCCAATTTTTTATACAAACAGAGTGATATTTTCAGAACCTGAAGATACTTCTGCCATTTCCATGCTTTAAACTCTTCAATGACTATTGCACTTAGGTCTCTGTGTGGTTGACTTCTGCTTAGCATTCAGCCTCATCTGGTTCCACTCTCTTCCTTCCTATACTTCAACCACAGGAGCTTCATTTCATATTCTTTAAAAAACATATATTTTATTGATTTTTTTACAGAGAGGAAGGGAAAAGGATAGGGAGTTAGAAACATCTATGGGAGAGAAACATCGATCAGCTGCCTCTTGCATGTACTGGGGTTGTGCCCGCAACCAAGGTACATGCCCTTGACCAGAATCGAACCTGGGACCCTTCAGTCTGCAGGCCAACACTCTATCCACTGAGCCAAACCAGTCAGGGCTCATTTCATATTCTTGAATGCACTTAGTTTGTGTCTCTTAACCTCTCAGAACAAACAGCTCTCCACCAATTCTCTTCTGTCCTATTTCTGTAATTGCTTCTTTTTATTCAGAAGGTCACTTTATATGGCACTCTCTTATATAAGGAATATCTATATTATCAAAGTTGATTATTTTGTTATTTTCTAGCATGGCCCCTTCTTAATTTCCTTCATAGCACCATGTACCAGATGTATATTTGTTGACTTGAATGCTACCCATTTCTTCATTAGATTATACTAGTATACTCCATGAGTACAGAGACCTTTTGTTTTTATTTCATGGATTATAAATTTAGTGCATCACACAGTGCCTTGACTCAATAAAAATATCCTGAGTGATGTCCTGGCCAGTGTGGTTCAGTTGGCTGAGCATCATCGCATAAAATGAAAGTTTGCCTGTTTGATTCCTGGTCAGGGCACATGCCTAGATTTTGGGTTTGTTGTTCAGGAGGCAGCTGATCAATGATGTTTCTCTCTCTATATATATACATCTCTGCCTTCCTGTCTCTCTAAAATTAATAAAAATATATTAAAAAAACACCCCAAGTAACTGTGTATAAGTGAAATGGGACATTTCTTTGAGATATGGATGTATGTCAGCATTCCTTAGAACAAAGCAAACCATAGGACAATCATAGTTCTAGAACTTCTGACATGATTTTTAAAAATATATATTTTGTTGACTTTTTTACAGAGAAGAAGGGAGAGGGATAGAGAGTTAGAAACATCAATGAGAGAGAAACATCCGTCAGCTGCCTGCTGCACACCTCCTACTGGGGATATGCCCACAACCAAGGTACATGCCTTTGACTAGAGTCAAACCTGGGACTCTTAAGTCCGCAGGCTGAAGCTGTATCCACTGAGCCAAACCGATTAGGGACTGACAGGATTTATGAGATTCCCAAGTTTACATTTATTAAAACCTTTATGAACTTCAACCCACATACAATATGAAGTCCATAAAGCAGCCGTAAAGGGAAGCACAGCTGAGCACTGTCCATAGTCTCTCCTTCTCCAAATTATTCCCAGAGAAGAAACATCACTCTGGTAGTTCTTTCGCTGCAGAAAAATGTGCCTGTAGGAAATGAGAGCTATCCAGTCACTCCATTTCGTGAAATGTGCCTCCTTTGATGTGGCCGATTAGAGAATTAATAGGCCAGAGCAGTTGAGAAAATAAAAGTAGGGGCAGTCCTAGATGCCTTCTATTGGAACACATCTTTCTTCTTTCCCTTTTTTATATAAGAAATGAAAAATAATATTAAGGAAATATGAATTCTTACTGTTTTATTAATAATCATCCACATTCTTGCACCAGTAGTTAAATACCTGGACAGAATCAGGGTAGAATATGTCATAGTAGGATTCTTTTCTTATTTGTGATCAGGGTAGAATATGTCATATTAGGATTCTTTTCTTATTTGTTATTTGTAAATTGAAAGTCTCAATTCTGGGACTTCTGCTCCCAGTGGAGATGCAATAAAAGGAACAGAAGTGAACCTCTGAAATAGCTATAATACATATGAAAGTGGTTTTCAAAATATTCAACATCTGACAATGGCGGAGGACAGTGATGCCTGGGAGATGAGAGACAAACAAGGTGAACTTGAACATGGCCCCAGCTTCCTGGAGAGAAAGCCCAGACAGCCCCCAAGCTGGGAGAGCTGGGAGTTCATGGAGGCCAAGGTGACTTGAGTTGGCATGGCAGAGTATGAGAAGAGAGAGCGGCATATAAAGAGAGCTTCAGCGTTCTCATGGAAGTCATTAGGTGTATACTCATACGTACATGCATCAGAGAAACTGAGGCACAGGGAGAGACACCTGTAAGGCTTGAGAGAAAACAATACTTTAACTGGGGTTAAGAATAGGTCCTATCCCCACCAGTCAGAGTGGAAAAGCTCTTAGTTCTTGGGGCATCGAGAAAAGTACTCAAAAGACTTTAATCTCAGTAGTGGGGGAAATTCACCATAGAGCAAACATTGCTCTGTTCATGTCTAAACATGTTTAAAAGCAAGACTCAAAATAATTATACTGTTTCCAAGTGGTTTATCTTTGTTCCAGAATAAAGGTAAATGATATTTATAGAAATACAAAAATATCCACCATACAATAAAGGTGAAATTCATAACATTTGCACATAGTAGAAAATTACCTAGTATTCCAAAGTGCAGGAAATATAATTTATAAGGAGAAATAAAAGTAAAAATCAACTGAAACAATTTTAAAATGACACACATAACAGTTAGTAGATAAAAATATTGAAATAGCTATGTCATTATAATCCATGTGTTCAAGAAACAGAGGAAAGATTGAACATATTAAGTAGAGACATAAGAAAATATCTCCCATATCAAACTTTGCAAGATGAAAATGACAATGTCCAATATGATGAACACAATAGAATATACATTACAGAAGGAAGAAATTAGTGACCTGCAGAAGTTATAAATAAAAATATTCAAAATGGAAATCGAGAAAAAGAGTGAACTAATTAAAGTTAACATCAGAGGGTTGTGGGAAAACTTCAAGCAGATATCTGTATCTCTATCTATATACTGTACATAAATATATATATATATCATAGCATTATATAATGAAGTCATCAGAGGATAAGGAAATAAGAAAAATATAAAGCAATATAAAAATGATAGAAATAGGTTACAAGTAAACTAATGAGAAAATATACGATAATACAAATCAAAAGAAATCTGTGGAGCTATATTACTTTCAGACAAAATAGGTTTTAGAATAAAGATTACCAGCAATGAAGAGAATGATTGTGTGATGCTAAACGGTCAATTATTTAAGAAGACTTAGCATTCCTAATTATTAATGCATATGATAACAGAACCTCACTGTATGTCAAGCAAAAACTAAAGACCTAAAGTACTACAAAGAAAAACAGACAAATCCAGCTGAATATTTCAATACCTCCTCTCAATATTAATAAAAGAATAGATAAAAAACCCAGTAAGGATGTAGAGAACTTCAAAACATGCTCAATCAATTTGAAATAATTTATATTTATAGAGCAAGCCCTTGAAAAAGACTAAGTTGCACAGACTAAAGAAGAAGTTAGAGGAAAGTTTATAACATTAAAGTTCTACATTAGAGGAAAAAAATACCCTCAATTTTCACTTCAAGATACTAGAAAGAGTAAATTAAATAAACCCAAGGCAAGCAAAAGAAAGGAAATAATGCAGGGAGAGGGAAAATCAATAAAACAGAAAAATAATAGAGATTAATGAAAACAGGGGCTGAGTTTTGAGAAGAAAATCATGGAAATGTCACTCCCTTCCCAACCCATGTACATTGGTGGGTTTTTAACTATTAGATCAGAGTGCTTTTATTTTTTTAAATATACTTTATTGATTTTTTTACAGAGAGGAAGGGAGAGGGATAGAGAGTAAGAAGCATTGATGAGAGAGAAGCATTGATCAGCTGCCTCCTGCACACCTCCTACTGGGGATGTGCCCACAACTAAGGTACATGCCCTTGACTGGAATTGAACCCGGGACCTTTCAGCCCACAGGCTGATGCTCTTATCCACTGAGCCAAACCGGTTTTGGCCAGAGTGCTTTTAGAATACTTTATCTGATGCCCCCATAAAGTATTATGTTTTGCCATTTGGCTGATAGAAATGAGCATTGTTTTCAGTCTTCTGAGCCTATGGTATGGTTCTTTCCTCAGCCTCCAATCTTTTACATACCCTGTTTCCCTAAAAACCAGACAGTATCTTATATTAATTTTTGCTCTCAAAGATGCACTAGGTCTTATTTTCAGGGGATGTCTGATTTTTCCATGAAGAAGAAGACGGTACACATTTATTGTTGAACAAAAAAAAGGAAATTTATTCCCAGTCTATGGTCCGGTAGTCGTTGTCATGACAAACCAGCTCACTGATGGGCTGCAGTGCAGTCGGAGCTGTTCAGGCAGGGCGAGGTCTCTTTAAATCAGGAGCCAGACGCCTTACGGTAGCTTCGGGGGCCTTATATTCCGGGGAGGCCTTATGTTCAGGGAGGCAAAACTGGAAGTAGGTCTTATATTCGGGGGATGTCTTACTTTCGGGAAAACAGGGTACATGCGCCGCTCAGTACGAGATGTCAAATACGCAAGAGGGTGTTCTGCAGAGTTCAGGATTCTTTGTCTGTGCGGTCCTCTTCTTTCTAGAATGATGTTTGGTGAACTCTAGCTGCCGTGATGTACTTGGACTCTGACCTTATCTTCTTACAACTCAGATTCTCTGCTGAGGCTCTTTCTGGAAATTCTTTCAGGGCAGAGAGCCGGGCCAATTATAAGGCTCCCCTCACTGCATTTGTCAGAGATCACTGTCCTTGGTGCCATTTGTCCAGTGTCTTGAGACAGGGTTTTATATGTTTCGTTCTTTTTTGATTGCTTCAAAAGGGAGGGTTAATGGAGTGCCTAGCAGCTATTTTCAACTGGCGGGGGCAGGAGAATTTTTAAAACATGCAGCGCCTGACTGTTTAGTCTGGGGCACTGACCTCTTTTCCCTTAGAATGTAAAAGAAAAACCACAACAGCCAATACAACAGTAGCTGTCCAGGGTGAAAGATGCAAAATCACACGTTGCTTGTTGATGTGTGGCCATGGGAAGAGAGAAGCTGAACATCGCAGTCTTAGTCCTCCGTTTGGCAGGAAGGACCAGCTTAAAATGCTTTGCTGTGTTTGTATTTATCCTTTTTATACTTGTGTTTTCTCATACTTATTTCTGTAGATGGATTTTTTGATCTTTTAAAATAATTTGTAATTTTTAACTGTGTCATTCCATTACCTCGCAAGTAGAATTAGAATTTATACATCCTGCATTTTTTCCCTTTCTGTGGCTTCACGAACAGTGGCAATTAAAAAGTGTTTGATTGATACAGACTGCTGATGGACCCTAGAATTAAAATAATTAAAAACCATAGCTGTTTTTTTTTTCAGGGAAAGAATGCAAATAGCTATTTGGGATTAAGGACAGCAATTTCCTGAGTGCTTTGCATATCCAATATTGGTTTGTAACCATAAGATACCAAAGAAAAAAACAAACACCCCACATTGAAATCAGTCAATGGATAATTGAAAATGTGTTCAGAATAGAAGACTCTTGGAGGTGTTTTGCAATTTCACATTTCATGCTGCTATTGTTTAAAGATTTCATATCATCTTGGTTTGATTTTAAAACAACTTAAGGCAACTGGTGACACTATAATAAGACTTTCAATGCCCTCTAGCCAAAGACCATGGGAAATATAACTGTAGTTGAACAAGTTGCCTTTATTGCCTGTTTCAGCAAGGAAAGATGTATACCATCGAGAACTGTGAATCAACTCAGTGAGTTTCAGAAATAACTTTTAAAAATAAAGATATGGATGGGGGTGTGCTTATTTATACTGAAGACAACTGAGGAATCAGGGTTTGCTGTGAATTGGATGCTGTCAGAATATAAATCAGGGGATAATTCAATCTTAATAAATCTTATCTAAAAGGAAGCAGATTAGATTGAGGCTAAAATTGTGACCATTCCCATTAAGGGATGTTTAGACATTTTTGTTGTTTGTCCGTATTAAGGTGTGATTATTGTCTTGTTTTAGTCTTGATCCATCAGAGTCCCAGGTTGGTCTTGTCTGATGTGGATGCTGTCTGAAAGAAGTCACATTCATAGGTTCATTCGAGAATGCCAGGGCTTAGCTCTGAGTGCCAGATTAGCTGCTGGCCATCAGGGACCGATTGTCCCTTTCCCAAGATAAATGAGACTTGGTAAGATACATTAATCAAAGCGCAATTAAAAACAAGAAAATCTCTTAAGGCCCAAAGAATGCACAATATGCAAAAGGTGTGCCATTATATTAGTCAGATGTTCTCCAGATAAACAGAACCAAAACTTGGTTCAAATTTCTGTTTAAACGGTTGATTTTAAGGAATGGGTTCCAAGGATAATGGAGATCCGCAAAATCCAGAATCTGTAGGATGGGCTGGCAGTCTTAAAGCTGGAGGCGCCATAAAGCCAAGGTTTCAAGTTCAAGTCTGAAGCCACCTGCTGACAGAATTCTGCAGTGCTCAGGAGAGGCCTTTCATTCCATCCAGGTCTTCAATGGATTGGATGCGGCTCATCCCCAGAGAGCCATCAGTTTTAAAGGTTAATGTCATCCCAAAACATCCCCAGGGAAATATCCAGACTAGTGGCCGACCACCTATCTGGACGCCACGGCCTCGTCCAGTTGTGACAAAATGAACCATCCAAACCGTGAAATACAACCCACTTGCTGGAAAGGGAACATAAACTGTTATTTGTTTCTCTGAGTCCAATAATGAAGCACAACTCTTCCTGCTGCTGAGGTCGGAGGCACCTCTCCCACGGGGTCCCCAGAAAACGACAGACAGTTCACGTGGTTAATAAAGAAGATGTCAGTCTCTTTTCCAAACATTACAGTCCTGGGTTTACTGCTCCAGACACATACCCCACTCTGTTCCTGGAACTTCTACAGTGGTACCTTGAGATACGAGTGCCCTAACCTACGAGATTTTTGAGATACAAGCCGTCAAGCGAGTGATTTTTTGCTTTGAAATACGAGCAACATTTGAGATAGGAGTCATCGCGAAGATCGGCCGGCTGCACACGACCCACCAGTTTACCTCGACTCGAGCATCTCATAGTTTCCCACGCCTCAAGGTTACGGAACGAATTAAACTCGTATCTCGAGGTACCGCTGTATTTGTATGTAGATACATCACCATATGCCCGAGACCGAGTCAGCCTGGCTTGTCAGACTTCAGAAACTGATGCTGAAAATATTTGGACTGCTCGCTCTCACCTTTAATCCCGCACACAGTATACAAACACAGAGCGTGATGCCTGTCTGAAAGAGGAAGCCAATTTTGCAGTAGATGCTGTAATTAGACTTCATCAGGGTGAGCCAGATTGATCACATTTGGCAGCTAATCAAATCGAATACGTTTGGCTGAGAGAGTGTCCAAAAGAATTAAGTATGTCTTCTAAAGCTCCTCCGATATTCACGGGAAAATAACCGTTTTGATAAAAAGCTGAGAAGCACCCGTTCCTGGGGATGGTGTGAGAAGCAGTCTGTGCGTGGGGCCAGCAATCATCTGAGACCTTCCAACAGGAAGCAGCAAACTCCTTTAAAACATTTCGCACACCCACCTTCACTCTTGTTATTTCGCTCTGTGGCTAGACCTCTTGCTTTGTTCTCGCATTGCTGTGCACCTCTTTCTCTTGCCTCTGGGAATCTTCAAACTCTTTTTGAATAGAGAGCCATCTTTTATTCAGTTTGCAGTGGTGGCAAACACTACAAAGGCGCTTCAGAAACAGGAAATATCAAGCACTTAAAGATATTCTTGATGTAGTCCCATTTGTTTATTTTCTCTTCAGTTTCCTTTGCCCTAGGAGCTGCATCCGTGAGGAAATTGCTTCGGCATCTGTCTGAGGTTTTGCTGCCTGTGGATTCCTCTAGTATTTTATGGTTTCCCATCTTATATTTAAGTGTTTATCCATTTTGAATTTATGGTATAAGTTGGTGGTCTAGGTTTATTTTTTTTGCATGTCTCTGTCCAATTTTCCCAGCACCATTTATTGAAGAGACTGTCTTGACTCCATTGTATGTTCTTGCCTCCTTTGTCAAATATTAACTGAGCATAGTGGTTTGGGTCAATTTCCAAATAAATGAATAAATACCAGGGTAAGGAGAATTTCAACTCATTCTAGCCACTTTAAAAACAATAGTTCTGCCGAAACCGGTTTGGCTCAGTGGATAGAGCATCAACCTGGGGACTGGAAGGTCCCAGGTTCGATTCTGATCAAGGGCATGTGTCTTGGTTGTGGGCACATCCCCAGAAGGGGGTGTGCAGGAGGCGGCTGATCAATATCTCTCTCTCATCGATGTTTCTGGCTTTCTATCTCTTCCCCTTCCTCTCTGTGAAAAGTCAATAAAAGATATTTAAAAACAAAACAAAACAATAGTTCTGCTTGGCTGGAGTTGCTCAGTGGTTGAGCATTGATTCATGAACTGGGAGGTCACGGTTTGATTCCCAGTGAGGGCATATGCCCAGGTTGTGGGCTCTATCCCCAGTAGAGAGTGTGTAGGAGGCAGATAAATGATTCTCATCATTGATACTTCTCTCTCTCTCTCTCCCTTTCCCTTCTTCTCTGATATCAATAAAAAAAAACACATTTAAAAAAACACATTGTAGTTCTTTAAAGACTACAATTTGTTCTCGTGCGTCTATTATGTAAAAAAGGAAATGTCAAGGAGTACCTTGTAATATAATGTTTATTCAACTACTGAGTCAAGGAGATAAGACAGTACCCAACATGTATAAATCGACACAGTTGACCTATTTTTTGCAATAATTTGATATCTCAGACTTTCTTCTATCTGGTCAATTATTATCAGAAAGTAGAACACTAAGCAAGTAATTAGCAAAATTGTGTTTATGTTCTGGTTCTTCCACTTCCTATATCTCTGACATTAGCCAAATCACCCTGGTTAACAGATTTGACTTTTTATATTGAAAACTAGAAAAATAATATCCACTCAGCCTGTTCATATGCAATGGTCAGGACATGTGATGAACAAGACGACCCCTTACCGGCACTCACACCCTATTAAGTAATATAAATTATATTTCTGAAATATAATTCTTGGTTCTGCAGAAACATTCCTACTTTCTTACTCACTCATCTTGCATCTGTGACTTTGTGTAGCTGTGGTTTACTGCAGTCCTCCTGAGACTGTAAATGTAAGATGAACAAAAATATGGAAAGGGTTACCCAGATGACTTAGAATATCTGTATACTTGTGCTTGGAATCTCCAGAGAGTGGCCATAAATAATATTAGTGTGGTACTCAGAAACAAGATCATGTAGGCTCTGGAAGGCCATCTAAAAAACTTTAAAATCCATTTTCAGTGTGATGGAAATTCTTTGGAGTGTGGAGAGCAGAGTTACATGATGGATGTTCTCAAAGGTCACTCTGGAGGATGTGGCAGCCGGTCTCTGAAGATGGATGGCCCTCCATGGACAATGTCTCTCAGAATTCAGACCTTTGCGCAATCCTCTCCCACCACAATGAATCTGAGAAATAAAATGTGTCAGAAGTAACGCTGTACTTGTTCTAGTTCCAGCTTTTAAGAGGACTATCAGCTCCTGCTTCCCCTCTTTTGGAAAACTCACCATAGGAACCTCACGCTAGCATATATGTAGTCAGTTTACTCTACTGAAAAGATCTCATAAAGCGGACATGTCCTGTGAGTACATGAAGAGTCCTAATTCTACTCACCTGCCACTGTGTTAAAGGTAACAAAGTGAGACCAACAGAGCAATCGTTCAGAGAGCCCAGTCAAAACACAGAACTATAAAAACAATAAAATTATTGTTGTTTGAAACTCAGTGTTCTTTGAGAAAATTTATTACATAGCGATAGCTAATTTCAGCATGGATGGAGAAAGGCCAAAGAAGAAGCAGAGAGACATGAGAGGATTATTCAGTTGTCGAGGTGGGAGAGGACGTGGACTGCTGATGAGGTCTGACAAACAGGAAAGGATCAAGGTATTCTGTGTTTATTGGCTACAACAGCTCTCAGAACACTGGAACAATTTGGGGCTGAAGAAAAATATAGGGAAAAGTTGATTTAATTTAGTTGTTTAGCTATCAGATATCACCATTAATATGACTATCATATATCAAGTAGAGATGTCATAGTTGGGTAAATACCAGGGGCATGTTGAAACTAAGGGATAGTTATTGGAGTCACTTTCCAGGGGTGACACCAACCTGTGGTATTGGATAAGGTTATCTCGAGATGAGGTGCAGGCAGAGACCAGAAATGGTCCAAGATGAAGCTCTGATCTTACCTGGGGAGAGATTGGAGAGGGAGCAGGCTGGGCTGAAGGACACCCCCCTCCCACGCATGAATTTTGTGCACCAGGCCTCTAGTGTGTGTGTGTGTGTGTGTATTTATTTATCACTGCTTTTAAAAATATAATCACTCAATTATTCATGCATTGGTAAATAAATAAAATGCTGGCAGAAGTCTAAGTTTTAAAAATAGACTAGCTACTATATTTTTTAAAATAAATATATCTACCCATAATTGTAGAAGAAAAAAGTAAGGATGATACATTAATGAAATCCAAAGAGAAGTAAGAGAGAAAAATGAGTTGTCCTCCCCAAGGACCAAAAAGAAAAATTATGACAATCTAATTTTGAGTCATAACTTAGGTAAAACCCGTTATATGAAAAGAAAATCTTATCAGTCAGAACAGTAAGTAGTGATAAGTCATAAAACACATCCTGATTCAGATAGTATATTTATAGAAGACTAGGGACCCAGTGTATGAATTCATGCACCTTGAAAGGAACCGTGGGCTCCAAGGCTACAGTGGGCATGGGGGCAGGGCTTGGTCCATCCTCTGTGCCCCTGTGCAGCCTCCCACCACAGCCCCTGGTCCCCTGTCTGCTGGCAGCTCCACTCCCACTCGCACTCACTGATGGCTTGGAGTAATTGGGGTGGGTGCCAGCAGCGGGTGTGAGTGGTGGCAGCTGCTGCCCTGATTGCCCCTCAGGAGCAGGGGGAGGTGGATAAGCCCTGAGAGGCAATCGGGGCCGCAGCCACCACTCATACTTGCTGGTGGCACTGAGCGATCGTGGCTGGTGCCAGCAGCATTGGGGGGAACTGTGGCATGTGGGAGCAAAGAATTTTCAGTATCCACCAGAGACTAGCTCCAATGACAGTGACTGGCATCCTGCCTTTTTCTGGTGCCCCCACTCACCTGCTCCAACCTCCCACCATGGCCAGGGCCCTCCATGTACCATGCTCCGCCGCCTGCTGCCAATGCCTGCCATGTTCTGTGCACACTCCCCCTGGTGGTGAGTGCATATCATAACCACTGGTTGTTGAGTTCGGTTGTTCCTCCATTCGGTCTATTTGCATATTAACCTTTTATTATATTAGGTTAGGATAAATTTTGGGAGACTAGTTCCGAAATGCACTAAGTGTTTGGATGTTCAATAAAACCCTTTGGCTAATTTTAGAACCCTTTTCTGTACTGCAGTGTCGTCGTAATTTTAGACAAAATATAGGACTTTTCACTCGGGGTTAAAAACACCTGGCTTTGAGTCATTCAGTTGCCTAATGGAATAAGCCGTAGAAGCGTTCGGAAGTGATAATGGGAAGATAATTGAACATGCTCTGTAGCTTCCTTCGCTTCTCCAGAGAATAAATATTTCATTCTGCGGAATGAGAACGAACTTTCAATGTAGCAGTGATAAGCATTCAGAACTTTCCCAGCTCTGTGTCTCTAGAGGAGCTACGGAGTGCAAGAAATTGAACTTTTGGAAATGGAACGGGTAAGTGTTCACAGGCTGGGGTTCAACTCAAAGCAAAGCCTGGCAAGGGGTTATCTGGGCCTGTAATATGTTGGTGGAGCAGGGCATTGTCAAAAACCAATTATCATGAGATTCGGGGCTGAGGTGGCTGAGGGAGCTAATGGGAGTTTTCTATACACTAGATAGGACAGTCTAGAGCAGTGGTTCTCAACCTTTTTTAATGCTGTGACCTTTTAATACAGTTCCTCATGTTGTGGTGACCTCCAATCTTAAAATTATTTTCGTTGCTTCCTCATAACTGTAATTTTGCTACTGTTATGAATTATAATGTAAATTACCTGTGTTTTCTGATGGTCTTAGGCTCTACAGCAGCAGTTGTCAACTTGTAGGTCACGGCCCACAGGTTGAAAACTGCTAGCAAGGTCGCCTAAGACCATCGGAAAACAAATATTTATATTATGATTCATTAACAGTAGCAAAATTACAGTTATGAAGTAGCAACGAAAATAATTTTAAGATTGGGGGTCACCACAACATGAGGAACTGTATTAAAAGGTCACAGCATTAAAAAAGGTTGAGAACCACTGGTCTAGAGGTTGTTGGGATGTCTGTCTTTGTAAAGGTGTAATAGAACAGGACCAGGATATTCTGTCTCTCAGTATGAGCACTGAGAATGAGAATTATTAATACACCTGAATAAAGCAATACTAAAGAGTCCTAGTTTGTCTTTTTCCTATGACATAAAGCCACAAAATATTAACTTGCATTTTAATTGCTTTAGAATGTTTCACCTTTCTCCTGAAATATAGTATGGCTGTGCTTTAGGGTACGCTTCTGATTTATTGATGTTGGATATGGACGCGGAATGCAGGCACTATATAACAGTGGTAGTGATGTTTTCATTGCGCAGGGAGAGCTATTCCAGATGTTTAATGTTCAGAAGGAGACGCGGGAGGAAGGCTCTCAGAATGAATGACTACTAGTGTAGTACCAAGGCCATGTTTATAACAAGGGGGAATATTTCTCATCCTTCTTATAGGAGTACTTTTTTCAGAAGACATGGGGGATCTAGACCTAACTCCATCCTGTCTGCCCCAGGAAATAAATAGAAATACCCCAAGATATGGGAAACTAAGGAGATTTAATTTACATGAAACTATAAAGGCCCGAGGTACTAACTGATGATCCTGGCACTGTGACAATTCTCCTCACTTGTGGGGCTTAGAGCAGCGATATCTAGAGGACAGAAACACTAAAATAAGTCTAATCCAGGGGACCATGGGAAATGTCTTATAGAGAAAAACACACAGCAGCAATCACAACAAACCTACTTCTGGGAAAAATACCATTTCTAGATGGTTGAATAAGTCCAACTCTCAGTGTATTTCCCTCTCTCCCCTAAATAGCTGTTTGAAGAACACGTTGTTGAAAATGAAGGGAAAAATGCTACAGGAATGGATATGTAGGCCATTTGGCTCAAGGAAAGCCTTGGGCTCCATTGGGGTCCATGTGGGGGAGAAACTGAAGTCTTTTGCCACTTGGCCTAGGATTGTGGGTTGAGCTCAGGAAAGTAGCAGACTTGGCAGAACGTACTTTAATAAGCATGGTGGCCGAGACCGGTTTGGCTCAGTGGATAGAGCGTTGGCCTGCGGACTGAAAGGTCCCAGGTTCGATTCCGGTCAAGGGCATGTAACTCGGTTGCGGGAACATCCCCAGTAGGGGGCGTGCAGGAGGCAGCTGATCGATGTTTCTCTCTCATCGATGTTTCTGACTCTCTATCCCTCTCCCTTCCTCTCTGTAAAAAAACAGTAAAATATATTAAAAAAAAAAAAGAAGCATGGTGTACTGAGTCTCCCTGGTCACAGGAGGGTCAGAAGGAGCTGAAGGAGCACTAAGTCATTCTCATCGTTGAGGACAGCTTGGTTCAAGATTCTGAGGAGAAAGGGGGGCTCCCTCCAGCTAAAAGGGCAGGAAGTATGCTCATTTCTGTATTTCCGGCACTTTAAGATAGAAGCCACTTTGCTGTGTGTTCACTGTCCCGTGATGACTGGGTGTCGAGTAATGCATCTCACAGGAGGGGATTCAATACCTGGAACAAATAATGGTCAATTAAAATAAATGGGACCTTTGTCACAACATAATTTATAGATATAAAAGGCTAACATGCAAAGTGTCCCCGTGAGAGTTCGACCAGGAGACCAATCACTTGTTATGATGTGTTCTGACCACCGGGGGGCAGCGTGGAACAAAGGAAGGCCCCAGCTGGCAGCCAGAAGGAATGCTCTGTTGGGCAGCCTGAAGGCCCTGATTGGCCCTGATCACTGGCCTCGCCTAGGGACCCTACCTGTGCACAAATTTCGTGTACCGGGCCTCTAGTTCATTTTACAGGCAGATAAAAAACAGGGAAAAAACACCTAGCTTTTAAGGCGATATAAAGCATCACAGGGAATATCTTTCTGGAGTCACAAACCATACTTTTCCAAATAAATCCACCCAGTAGTCACTGCTGAGACCTGCATTAAAAGCCTTTGAGGCACAAGGTGCTGGCAGACTTCTGTCTGCTCTCGTTGGCGCCCAACTCAAGAAAGAAAGCTTTTTTGAGATTTTCTTCATTTTATCAGTCTTATCACTCAGCCCCTGGTGCCTCCCGTGGGTTGGGGTTGTCAGGCCTCAAGACGAGAAGAAGCTCCCCTCTCCTTTCAGCCTTCTTAACTCCTGAAAGTTCTTTGTACTGACATGAGGAAACAAAAATGCCCAGGACCCGGACATTTTCAGTGCCGACTCCGCCTTCAGAGTTGTGCCATAACGGGACATTTCTAAATATCCTCAATCCTGTTTTTTCACAGTGTAACCTTACAATGGGTGTCTATGCATGGGAGCAACAAGAAACTTAAAAAATAAATAAAGCCTTTAGGTTAAAAAGCATGAATTCTCTCAAGGCCTAAAAATAGGGAAATATCAATTATGAAAAATAAGAAAGATGTAGTTACTAGATCCAGGAACCTAAAATGTGAGTAATCCAAACAGGAAAGAAGAGATAAAGAGTATACATTATTTAACAAAGAAAAAAAAAATTCCTGAGACTTCTGTTTGCTCAGTAATCTGCAAATCGAAAGGGCTTACTACATTTCTGGGAGGAATGATGTAGAATTTAACTTGCACAGACATTCTGATAACCTTTATAAACTCCAAGGATACGCTAAACACTTAAAAGCCAATGTGGAGAGAATATATTACCTACAAATGAAAAATATAGTCTAGGGATTGATTGTTCATTAGTCACACTGGATGCTCTAAATCAGCTGTAAACCATCTCCTGAACACTGAGAGAGAAAAAAAATTGTGAATGGAAATGATTGATCTCTCAGGGTAGAAAATTCAGAAAGGTTTTCCTAGAGTAAGTGCCCTTGAAATAAACTAAAACCCCCCACATAACTACAGATGAAATGTTTGAAGACATAAAGAGCGACATAAAAATAAACAAGAAAAAGGCAATGAAAAAATAAATGGGTAGATCTGGAAAGGAAGCAAATGTAACTTTTAGAAATAGAAAATATTGAAATAATTCAAAGGATGCAGATTATACATAGCACAGAATAAATATGCTCTCAGGTACTACTGCAGTAATTAAGGAGAAGGCGTCTCAGAGAGATAGGAAATGGAAATGATGAGAAAGGTTAAGATGGAGGGAGAAAAGAATGAGGTTTAACCTATGGAAGTAGACTTCTGGAAAAAGGATAGAAAAAGCAGAGAAAAGGGACTACTTGAAGAGATAATATAGATTAAAGAAACAACCATTAGATTTTTACAAGAAAGTGAGACATCCAGCAATCTGGACAAACACGAGAAATTTATGGTTATAGAAAATTGTGGTGAAACTGCAGAAAATAAAAGGTCAAGAGGAAAATCTTAAACATCAGAGACAAAACAAGTTACATACAAGGAATAAAATTTGGACAGTTAAAAGTTTTCTCAACAACAAAAAAATGGCAGAATCCTACAGTATGATATCAAAGCTCAGAGAAAAGATATTTGATAATTTAGAATTATGTGGGCAAAAAACTATTTTAAATAGCAAGAAAAAATTAAAATGTTTCAAATAAAATAACTTATATTAGGATAACTCTAATTTATGATCCAGTACAAATTCACTTAAAATCTCAGGGGCTAAAACATTAAACATTTATTTCTTAATTGTACAAATTTTGCTATGCTTTTAGCAGTTCTCAAGGTAGTTATTTCTAAATGTTTTACTTAACAATTTGTACACTTGTATCTTCTGACATCATATTGGCACAGAATTCTCATGTATTGGGGGAGAAAGAGATTTTCACCAAAAAGAAGTCACAAATACAGTATCAGGGAAGCGAGGGATTGCTGAATACTAATAATGTCTACCAGAAATAGAGACAAAATTAAATTCCAAAGGAGGAATCTGAAGAAGTAGGGGAATGACTTTAGGAAGAAAGACTGAAGTAAGAAAGAATGATGTGCAAAGAAAAAATCATTATAAATGGAACGGATCTCAGAGTGGAGGGAGTGGAGGGGTGAGGGGAAGAGATTAACCAAAGAACTTACATGTATGTATGCATAGCCAATGGACACAGACAGTAGTGTGGTGGGGTAGAGGTTCAGAGGGAAGGGGCAAAGGCTGGGGGAGGGTAGGAATGAGGAATATCTGTAATACTGTCAACAATAAAAAATAGTAAATAATAATGGTAATTTATTAGGGCCAATATGACCACATTAGACTGTGGAATAATAATAACATTTAAGTACTCAAAGTTCCTATAATGTTGGAGGGTTAAAAAATGCAATATAGACAAAGTACAGTTTAGTTGGTATGGTAATAAATGGTCTACATTTTAATTAGAGAAGAAGAAATAAAATTAAATAGGAAAAATAAATAGAAAAATAGCATAGAAACAAAAAAAGAAGAAAAATAGTAAAACCAGCTATAGGTATTCATAATAAAAGTAGTGAATAAGGCAATATTTATTAGAAAAAATTAAAATAACAACAAAAAACCAACAGATACAATTTTTCATAAAGAATTATTTGGTCAAAAAAAAGAATTCTATACCAAAATAATTTATATCTGGAAAATAAAAATAACTAAAATAATGCATATCAGAACCTTATAGAAGAATAAAATAACTGTAAGTAAATAATTAAGAAAGTGAAAAGAAAAACAAGCATCTGAGATGAGAGCTTAGAAAAATGTAAATCTGAAGAAAACAAAGAAACAAATAGAAATAAAAGTCAAAATCAATGATTTAGAAAATAATCCTATATAATAAAAGACTAAAATGCTAAGTGTCCAGTTGACCAGTTAGCCATTTAACTAATCAAAGTGTAATATGCTAATGGTATGCTAAAGAAACTCAAATGCTTGCTATGGCATGTACTGACCACCAGGGGCAGATACTCTGACCTGTAGGTTTGCTTGCTGCTGGGGTCTGGCTGATTGGAACTGAGTAAGACCGGCTCGACACACCCTGGAACCCTCCCGTGGTCTCTCCCTGGCTGGCCAACCTCCCGCATCCCTCCCTGGCCCTGATCGTGCACTGGTGGGGTCCCTCAGCCTGTCCCGCACCCTTTCCCAATGAGGGACCACTTGGGGGATGTCAGAGCGTTGGTTTCGGCCCAATCCTGCAGGCCAGGCCAAGGGACCCCACTGATGCATGAATGCGTGCACCGGGCCTCTAGTTAAAAATAATGAATAAATCTGGGCTGGTTCTTTGGTGGAAAAATACAAAGCTAGAAAGTTGTTAAAATTGTTAGCAAAACCAATCAAGAAAAAGAAAGTACACACCAATAAAGAATAAAAAATGAGAATGAGGAAATGACAGAGGATACAAAGGAAATTTAAAAATGCAAACAAGATGGTTCTGCCCAGAGACTGCAGTTTAATTTGTGGAAATACATTTTCTACAAGTATATAAGCTATTCATATTGCCTCCAGGAGAGGTGAAATAATAGTACAAATGCTGCTCTATTCTGTGCCACGCACTGTCCTATGAGCTTTACATGCTGTAATTCTTTCTTGCTTTTTTAATATGTATTATTGATTTTTTACAGAGAGAAAGGGAGAGGGATAGAGAGTTAGAAGCATCGATGAGAGAGAGACATTGATCAGCTGCCTCCTGCACACCCCCTACTGGCGATGTGCCTGCAACCAGGATACATGCCCGAAACTGGGACCTTTCAGTCCACAGGCTGATGCTCTATCCACTGAGCCAAACCTGTTTCGGCTATGCTTTAATTCTCTATGTCTTCACAACAGCCTTATGAGGTAGGCATTACCCTTCTTTTTTCATTCCTATGCATCAGTGGAGAAATGGAGGCAGTGACGGGTAAGTAATTGGCCTAAGGTTACCTAGTGAGAAGTGATGGAACAAGAAAGTAACGGTGGGCTTTGGGCAGGAGAGCCCATGCCTTCAGCCAGGTTAGGGTCTTGCCCCTCAGAAAACATTAGTAAGAAAATGCTGCAGAAGAAATTGTTGTCAATGTGTTACATTCCATAAAAAGCATCAGGCTAGAGACAGGTAAATACCTTGCTTTGAACTTGATGTTATCAATAAGATCTAATGAGTTTTGGAGAAGAGAGACCATAAACATTTTCCAATTCATTTTATGAAGCTTTGTAACAATTTTGATATTAATGCCCCCAAAATGTAATATATAAAAATAAGTTAAAAAAAATAAGCTCACCTATGCAAACTGATAGAAATGTTCTAAAACAACAACAACAACAACAACAAAAAAAAACCCCAGAGGAATTCTAAGCAAATGAAATTGAGCAATACATTAGTAGCATAATAAACTCCATGTTATTATAGTTATATAACAAAGTTTCAGCACTAGGAAATGTAATTGAATTCGTTAACGAATACATTGAAATACAATAAATTTATGTATATATAAAGGCCTAATATAAAGTTGATACAGATTTTCTGTTGTTGTTCAATGTCTTGGAACAGGAAATTGAGTCATCACACTGATAGTCTATATGCAATAACCTTAATACTGTGCTACCCCAGGCAATGTTTTCCTTAGAAACATTGATACAGAAACCAGAACAATGTGGTTAAATATTGAGAGAAAAATAATAAACACCATGTAATTCAGCCACACACTCATGAGAACCACTATAATTAAACAGACCAACAATGCAAAATCTTGGCAAAGCGGTGGTGCAATTAGAGTTCTCATATATTGCTCTTTAGAGTGTAAATTGGGACAGCCACTTCGGCAATCTTTTGCATTGCTTTATCTTCTAATCCTAAATATATACACAACACTTGACCCAACAATTTCACATACAGTGGGTACCTCGAGATACGAGTGCCCTAACATATGAAATTTTTTGACATATGAGCCCTTGAGCGAGTGATTTTTGCTTTGAAATACGAGCAACATTTGAGATAGGGGTAATCGCATGGATTGGCCGGTTGCACACGACCCACCAGTTTACCACAACTCGAGCGTCTCATAGTTTCCCACACCTCAAGGTTACAGAACGAATTAAACTCGTATCTCGAGGTACCACTGTATATCTACCTGTGCATATAATAATACACTTGAGGCCCAGTGCACGAAATTAGTGCCAGGGTAGGTCTTCTTCCTCCCGGTGCCAGCCCCGGCTTCCCTCTGGCCGTCAGCAGGCACCCCAAGACCCAGGATTCCTTTGCAGCCCCAGCTTCGTCTGGAAGGTCATCTGGTCTAATTAGCATATTACGCTTTTATTATGATAGATATTACATAAACGGCTTAAGAAAAATTAGTGCATATATCCACACAAATACGTTTGTAAAATTCTTTGTACAATTTGTAACAGCATAGTCATAATAACCCTCAGTAGGAAACAACACGAAAGCTCATCAATGGTAGACTGGATAGCAGTGTATTTATTTAGTGTATTTATTCAGTGGAGAACCACACAGCTACGAAATAAAACTATGGCTGCTTGCAACAATGTGATAAATCTCACTGTCATAATGATGAGTGAATAAAAGTAGACCACAAAAGTACATAATGTATGATTCCGTATATATGAATTTGAAGAACAAACAAAACTAAGGTGTGGTGTGGGAAGGTTACTCTGTGGGAATGGAAATTAGGGGTGAAGAGTGGGGTTTGGCTGGGAAGAGGCACGAGGGGGCTTTCTGTGGTGCTAGAAATATTCCATATCTTGACCTGAGTGGCCATTACAAAGGGTTACACGTATATAAAAATTCATCAAACTCAACATGTAGGCCCTGTGTCCATGTTTGATGTCAACAAAACATTAAAATGTGCAAAAGGTACAAAACTTACAGGCAAAATTTGAGGGGTGTGAATACAGCCCAAGCAGATATTCTATCATGAACAAAATTCAGATAGGGCATAGACTTAGATTAAAATCTTAAATATATAAGAAAGTTATTCAATTTAGAAAGAAAAAGACAGAAATGCTAGTAATTAGCATATGAAAAAGGACCAATTAGAAACTAAGCATACACTGACTGAAATAAAGAATAATATACAGAGATTCAATAGCAGGCAAGCGGATCCCAAGAATCAAGTCAAAGATTTGAAATATGAAGAAGCAAAAAACACCTAACCAGAAAAGCAAAAAGCAAAAAGAATCCAGAATATGAAGATAGTGTGAGGAGCCTCTGGGACAACCTCAAACACACCAACATCTGAATTATGGGGGTGCCAGAAGAAGAAAGAGAGCAAGATACTGAAAACTTATTTGAAGAAATAATGACCGAAAACTTCCCCCACCTGGTGAAGGAAATAGACTTACAAGTCCAGGAAATGCACAGAACCCCAAACAAAAGGAATCTAAAGAGGACCACTCCAAGGCACATCATAATTAAAATGCGAAGAGCAAAAGACAAAGAATATTAAAAGCAGCAAGAGAAAAAAGTTAGTTACCTACAAGGGAGCACCCATATGACTGTCAGCTGATTTCTCAACAGAAACTATGCAGGCCAGAAGGGAATGGCAAGAAATATTCAAAGTAATGAATAGCAAAAACCTACAACCAAGATTGCTCTACCCAGCAAAACCATCATTCAGAATTGAAGGGCAGATAAAGAGCTTCAAAGATAAGAAAAAGCTAAAGGAGTTCATCACCACCAAACCAATA